>LCTX01002190.1:0-19866 GCA_002233555.1 Limonomyces culmigenus | reverse complement strand
GTCCTTTCCCGACGATCGAGATCATTCTGATCATTGACAGTGGTTTCAATGATCCTACATACGTACAGTGCATATCACTCTAATGAATTTATCAATCTCCAGTTGAATAAACGCCGCACCACCGCAGTGTCCGACTTGTTTCCGGTCGCAGACCGCACCCCAGCCTTCTCAATAACCCTCAGCGAAGGCACAAGGAGCAACCCTGACATAGGTCCTGCCAAGTTTTACCTTGAAGGATCTAGTGACTTTGAGAAACCCTACCAACATCCAACCTCCACCGGTGATCCTGCCGTACACTAGAACCGAGCTTGGATCGTCATGATCTCATGAGATTGATTCATTGATCCAAGTAGTTTGTAAATATGAGATAGTTGAACGAGTCTTGAGAAGGAAATCACTTTCCATCTACAGCAGATCGAGCGGCCGTTCGAGCTCGCGTGACTGCTCTCGTCTTGCGACCACGCGCATCCGGTTCCGGGTACGTTCCGTCGTCCGAATCATCACTTCGCTCGGTGTCGCTCGCACTTCCTCCGTATAGAAGAGTTGTGAGTGCTCGTGGACGCTGTAAGGTCGTGTCCAGCCCGTCATCCGACATCTCGTTCTGTGTTCCAGTCAGCATTTGAATTGTGCGAGGGGCATGGGGAAGAGCAGACTTCTGACGCAGACGCCTCATCGCTCTCGGCATCTGTGTGCAGAGCGGCAACATCCGCCATAGTGAGCCCAGCCTGTGGGGGTGCAACGCCCGCATCAATGGCTTCCTGGATCTCCTTTGCTCGCAGGGCTGCTGGCAGCAGCGGAAGAGATGCACCCGGAATCGGCCCGGTCTTGAGCCGCTTATCGGCGGTGGTCGATGGGACGTCTGCGGCGGATCGTTTCTTCGAATTGGCAGGGAGATGAGTAGAGTTTGCCGTGGACGACGCAGGTGACGTAGGAGCGACATATTCGGTATCAGAAATATCAGAACCTTCGGACATGATGTCACCGTTCTGATTCATGTAAGTGCATGGCTTGAGGACTGCGGAGAGGAGACCCTACCACAAGCATGTCTGTCTACAATAAATATCAGTGACAGCACGCGACATTGGAATCAGTACTCACAGAGACCGACATATCATCTGTTTTCTCCTCGTCTTTGTCTGAGGACTCTGCCTCGTCTTCCTGTAAAGCAACATGAGTTAGGCAGAGTTTATGCACGAGCGACGTACGGAGCTCAGTCCTTCATCACTCTCCACGCCACCGAGTACTTCTTCCCCATCCATGTCGACGGGACCGAGAGAAGTCACTCCGAGCGCGAAGGGCGGGAGGGTCGACCCTGCATGTTTCTTCATGCGCACGACCACTTCGATCACGGCGCTTTGCGAGGTGACCATGGCGGTGGGGTGAAGACAAGGGACATCCCAGAGTCGATACCCAACATGCCAGCTTTTGTAGGCTGCGCTTTGATGGAACGGGCGTCGTGCAATGCGACGGGCGCGCGTTGGGAAAGAGTGAGGACAATGTGTGGCGTCATGACCACCTTTCCCTCTCGCTACGACAAGCAATGACCACAAAATGCCGTTACCTTCACACCAGGCGATCAAACCCAGCCTAACATCGATCCATGAGGCGAAAGGCGCCCTCTACAGCTACAGTCACCGCCGGCTACTTTCTATTGCTGTCTGTATGACTCCTTCGAACTGCTGTGAGCAAAGAGCGTTCATCTCGACCACGGATCCCACGTACGACCCCGGGCGATCCCTGGGGATCCAACCCTTATCTTTTTGGTTGGTCATGCCAAGACGTAATCCGCTTAGCGAGCCTGAGCAGGACCGGCGTGGTCGGGTAGCGCCGTGCACTATATAACGAACTCAAACGCGAGCGTTCCTCCTTTCATTCTCCACATCATGCATCATGCCTGCTATCCAGCCCAACTCGCTTGTCCTCGTAACTGGCGCCAGCGGTATGTCTACGAGTGAACGTCATAGACGTGCATAGATCTGATCGTCGTTTCGTCAGGTTTCATCGCAATTCACTGCGTTCGTATTCTACTTGAGGAAGGCTATCGTGTCCGCGCGACAGTGCGTTCCCCAGAAAAGGGTGGGTACATTGCAGGTCTTCTGGGCAAGCGGTATCCGGGCAAGTTCGAGTACGTCATCGTCGAGGACCTCGAACACGAAGGTGCATTCGACATCGCTGCCCAGGGCGTCGACGGTGTCCTACACACCGCGTCGCCATTTCACTACAATTCCGAAGGTCGTGCGCTGGATGCACTCATCAATCCGGCGGTGAACGGCACCAAAAACGTGTTGGCCTCCGTTTTCAAGACCGACACGGTTTAACGTGTGGTTATCACTAGCTCGTTCGCAGCTATTGGTACGTCCAATATGAATCCGTTTTGGAATCATCCGTTAAATCACCAGAAGGCGAGCGGTCCAAGCCAGCGCCCCAAGTCTTCACCGAGGAAGACTGGAATGAGACGTCGCCGTACGCTGATCCCAGGCTTTCTGAGAAGGGCTACTTACTGAACTGGGGCCTATTAGGAAACAGTCGGCCGAGCTCGGCAACCAGCAGGATCCGCTCGAGGCGTATCGAGCATCGAAGGCCCTTGCGGAACGTGCTGCCTGGGAGTTCGTGGAGACACACAAGCCGGGATGGGATTTGGCGACGATCAACCCACCTTTCGTATACGGACCGATCATCCATGAAGTTGGTGAGCCGCCTGACCTGTTTCATGTGTGTGGTACGATCAGTTCTAACCAGTCGCGACAGCGTCTGTCGATAAGTTGAACACATCCATCAAGATGCTGTGGGACGTCATGCACGGCGGAAAGAATGAGGCCGATCTACCAGGCCCAGCCGGCAATGCCGTCGATGTTCGCGATGTCGCTCGTGCCCATGTTCTTGCGCTCACTACGCCTGCCGCCGGCCATAACCGCTTTGCGGCTACGATCGGCACAATTACTTGGCAAGATGTTGTGGACGTGGTGCACGACTCAGATACCGTGCCCGTCACCTGGAAGCAGCAGGTGCATACCGGAAAGCGTGGCTCGGGCGAGGACGTCGTCCAAAGCGAATTGCGTGGCGACAAAGCCACGAGGGTTCTCGGGCTCAAGTACCATACGCTCAAGGAGACGTAAGTCTTCTCTTCACATTCATTCTCAGAGATACCCTTTTCTTACCACTTTTGATAGCGTCGAGGATACTGCCAGATCTTTTCTCGACTACGACAAGCGTGGGTTCTCGGGATTTCCCAGCGATGGAATCGTGGATCTGAAGTAGTGGACCTGCCGCGATTATGTACACAGCCAAGGAAGGCCACGCGAACGAAATATCATTCATTAGATGGAACATTCTGGTCCTCACACTCGATGGTGATAGTAGGCATATGAGGGATGTACCCTCCACTGGTTGCAAAGTCTGTGCCAAACACAGGCGTCGTGATCTCATGTCTGCATAGATGAATGAGGCTGGGATTCAAGCGGTGAATCATGTGAGGATCGCTTACGTTTGTTTGCAGTGGAGTCCGAATTCCGGCATATTCATGCGAGTCTTTGCACATCGCAGACAGTCCCACACGCGCGCGGAGCCTTGCTCGTGCAACTGCATGACGACCGCGGCAGCTGCCGCCCTAGCCTTCTCTTCCTCAGCTGCATCTAAGCGCAGCATAGAGCCTCCGTGTTTGACCTATAGATATCAGACTGGGTGAGTATGGTGCATCCCTCCGTAATGAGCTGGACTGACCGCTTCCCTCCAGCTAAGGACATCCTTGCTCCGTGTCAGGGCCGACCTCCCTCTGCACAGGTAGCACTTTTGGCCAGTGCGCTTTTCGCCGTTGCACTGGAACCACGGATCAGCGGCATCCATGTCTGCCACTGTTGTCGATGAATCATCGAGGCCAGCTCTCTGAACGACATATGTCGCTTGAGCTTCAGACTGTACCGCCACGACTAGCTTGCCGCTGAGACCGGCTCCTGGTACCCGCCTGCACACCGCGTCAAGCTGTGCCATCCGATCGGTGATCTCCCATTCCCGAGCGTCGAACGTTGCTCCAGAATATGTAGAATAGTATGGTGTGCACCGATAAGAGAGTGCCTCACCCAGGTCCAAGCGTATGTCCGGCTGGCATCGCTCCTGGTGCGTCGACTCACACTTGAAGACTCTGGTAGCAAGGTATAGACTCGGGTGGTCCGCGCTATCGTTATCAAGCCCCAAAGCCTTGAGTAGTTCATTACGCCGCAGGGACTCGCAGTGCGCAAAGACCGCATCAAAGTCGGAAAGGGCATCAGAAAAGCTGTCTGCAGTGATTGTGTCTGCACCGTCCATCAAATCTGCGTCCAGGACGGAGCGAATAGAGTCAATCGTGTAGAAGTGCTGGATCCGAGGGAGATAAGAAGACGTTCGCGACTGCAAGACCGAGACCAGGAGCTGCACGCGTGTTTGAAGCGTACGTAGCTGCTTGTCGACTCGACACTTGGGACGTAGGGTATCCATGAAGCCCACCACTTCTGCTTGTATGTTTGACCACACTAGGAATGTCTCAGTTGACTATGCGGAAATGGCTCTGAAAGGACGTACTTCGAGGAGTCAATTCCTTTGGCTGGTTGACACATTTCAAGTTAAGAAAGCTGGACATAGGAACATGATGCGAATAGTGACGGTTGTCCGGGTGGTTCTCCAGGAACTCAATTTTGTCGCCGTAGCCGAGGTTACGCAAATTCGTGTAGATTCTGAGAATCTTCGTGAGCACATTCACCACATGTTGGAGCAGACGCGTTAGAGACATACGCTTCCTTCCTATTGGTACGGCTTGTCTTGATCTCCTTCTCACGATTCCCTCGCTCTGCGCAAGCCCAAGCCGAGCACACTTGGGAATGCTGTACATCAGTATCAGTGATTGATGATAATTACGCTATCTGAGTGCATACCTGGCGTATCAGCTTCGCCTTTTCAGTGCCGGTGTCGATCCAAGCGGTTTGCTCTGCGTCGCCGTCATTCCGCTTTTGTATCGCATCACGCAGCTCTAAGACATCTTTGTTCAAGAACACCTGATACCGGTGGCCTGGAGTTCGTGAGTGTCAGCAACGCAAAGCAGCACAACAAAGACCACTCATATGCTTCTCATTGATCTCGCAGTGAGGGATGCGGTATGTCCAGTCTTGGTTCATGAGGTCGAACTCGTGACCGCCGCATCGAGATGTTATCATTAGAGGTGATTCATCACTGTATTTAGTAAGTTAGCATGAGGCTCGACTCTTCCGCACAACGATCGACCGACTCTGCGTGTGCTGAAGCAATGCATTTAGCGCAAGCACGGAGGCGCAGGTCCCACAGTACATTGCGTACTCCCTTGGTATCACATATCCATAGACGGGTCACTTCGCGCTCATGCTTCGTACGGAATGTGATCGGGCGATGATACGTACATGACAGGACGGATCGAACAAGAGCCGTGTCCAGGCGCACTCCGAGAGATCTTCAGGACATGGTGGAAGACCGGGAATAGTAGCTAGCGCGTCGATCCAGGTCGCACGCGCGGAGCGGGCCATAAGCAGGCCTCGAAGCGTCTTAGTCGTGCGCGAGACGCGGAGCAGGTCGTAAGGGTGCAGAGATGAGAAGATCTGGACGAAGCGACAGTTAGACGAATGCGAATCAACAGTACGGCTAAGTGCACACCTCAAATAACACGTCAAGAGGAAAGTCTTGAAGCTTTGCGAGCTTTCCGGCTCTTCTCACTTTCTTGCGTGGCGCCTCGACCGGTTTCTCAGGCTCAACGTCGTCGTCGGCCGCGGTTTGGCGAGCGCGTTTCTTGGTCGCGCGTGGCTTGATTTTAGGGTCTTCCTCGGAAGACTCAGCTGACGAGTCGGCGCCATTGTTCAGAGATGTCTGGCCACCTGGTTTACGGGTTCTGCACGTTCGCATTGGTCGTGTCATCGGGGTCGTGCAGATGGTGGTTGAGAAAGGGGTAAACGCGGTCACGTTATTGTCGCGCCGAATGTGAACCCGGGTCGTGACTCGCATTTTGATTCGGCCATGAGTCATGGAGAAGCTCACTTCCCGTTGCGTGTCATCATGTGTTCACGCTTCTAACATTTGACAATTACAACTGGCATAGGAGAGGCGAATCCGGGACGAGCGACGAAATGGAGCTTGTGGACTGGCGAAGTGACCGAGTGTTT
Organism: Limonomyces culmigenus; assembly: GCA_002233555.1. Lineage (NCBI taxonomy): Eukaryota > Fungi > Basidiomycota > Agaricomycetes > Corticiales > Corticiaceae > Limonomyces > Limonomyces culmigenus. Next base: position 13,711 of record LCTX01002190.1, on the reverse strand, counting down.
GTAGTGGTGACGGCGTCAAGCACAGCAACTAGTGACAGGCAAGTGAACGTACTTCTCTCTACAGTGGTCTCGAATTTCGGCTGCTCGCATGCAGGTCCTCGTGCATTGACAACAGTTCCATATGTAAAGGTGCTTTTCCGAGTCCAAGCTGAGGACAGTACTGAGCGCCAGCGCTCGTGCCGTCTCTTCAATACCCAACGGCAGACATTCCATATCGGCAGGTGTAGACCCATGAAGTACCTGAAGTATAAGTTCGAACATCAGCTTTCTTGTACGGCGCTATGGCTGCTAGACACTCTTGCTTACCGCACTGCGCCAATTGTGAACCCTCCTCTCAGTAGGTGCTGAGAGGCTGGGACATGTACGGCAGTTCTTATAAACGCATTTGAACCACGCGTTAGTGGCATCCATATCCATCGCCGTCGCCGACGAAGGTTCGAGATCGGCCAACTCGACCAAACGAGTGACTAGAGCCTCAGCCAGTTTTGACAAGGCCATCCCACCGATACCGCCCGAGTTGTCCATACAGCCGCTCATCAGCTTGACGTGTCGCGAACGAGCGGTTTCTCTCCATTTGTCGTAATCGGGTCGACCACCGTATGTCTCGCAGCGATGAGAGAGTGCTTCGTTGATGTCCATCTTACTCGTGGCGTTGCATGCTCGAGGTGCCATCCGACACATGAAGACACCTGTCGCCAAGTGCAACCGGGCATGGTTTTCTTTGGTTGGATCAAGCTCGAGGCCGCGGAGGATGTTGGATTGCCGCTGTGCTTCGCAATGTGCAATGAATGCGTCGGAGTTCGGCAGAGCTTGGACAAACATCTCTACTGTCACTCTTTCCTCGTTGTCTTCGTATGGGCGATCAAGGATGGAGCGGATAGAGGGCAGAGTGTACAGATCTAGAACTCGGGGAACGTACGAAGTTGTACGTGAGTGCGACGCCGAGACCAAGCTCTCCAGGCGAGACTGCATGATCGTCATCTGTGTATCAATGATGGTCCTCTGTATATGGGCTTGATACTGCTCGCGAACACCATCCATGAACGAAACCACTTCTGACTGAATATTGGCCCAAACTACGCAGACATTCAGCTGGGCCAGACAAAGATACGGGAGCAGGGACGTACTTCGAGGAGTGAGCTCTTTGAACTGGCTGACGCCTTTGAGGCCATCAAAGTCGACGCGCCAGGTACGGTTGTCTTCCATCCACTCAATCTCCTTGCCGTACCCAAGAGCGCGAAGATACTGGAGGATGCTGACGGGGTTATGAGTTTTACACATGAATTATCAAGGTCGATACCGCTCACGCTTCTCTCCGGCCATGTCCTTGCACAGCGACAGCTTGGTCTCGCCGAGCTTGCTCAGCACTACACCAGCTCTCGCACAGGCCGGCATGCTGCATGCTGCATAAGCTGATAGCGTTGATTAGACCACGTTAGGAGTCACCTCACGAATGGCCTGCGTCTTCATTTTATGTTCTTCTATCCACTCTTTGCTGGTGGCTGGCTCTCAAAGTGCATTTTGAAAGGCGAGCACGTCCGCGGGCATGAAGAAGTGGAATTGATTTTGGTTTGCTGTGGGCACGGTAAGCATGATAACGGTACAATGGCGACAGCGGTCTTACTCCGACTCAATGCTTCACTAGAAGGTATGCAGCTGAGCATCACCGTCTGCGTTGGCGTCAGCCTGTGCTGAGACCGGAACCGGTAGAATTTGGGTGATACGGTGCTGAACATGGCTGAGTACGGAGTACACTCTTTAGTGAAAGGAGATGAGCGACTCACTTCACCTCTTCCAGGCATTTCACGCAAGCTCGGGGACGTAGGCACCACAAAACATTCTTGACGCCCTGTGCACCATAAATCTGTTCACAAAGAGATACATCAACTTTGGCCTAGATGAGAAAGAAGGGAAACACACGTGGCAGTAAGGTTCAAAAACAAGATGCGTCCACCTCAACTCGGAGAGACCTTCAGGGCACCGGGGCAGATCCGGAACCGTGGCTAACGCGCCAATCCAGATATCCCGCGCGGAGCGCACCATAAGCATTTCCCTTATTGTCTTGGTCGTGCGCGAGACGCGTAAAAGGTCGTGCGGATGGACGAACGAGAAGATCTGCAGGGGACATCAGACGCGTACAGAAAGTTGAACAACCCTTGAGCGCACCAGGAGCAACACCTCAAGCGGGAAATCTTGAAGTCTGGCAAGCTTTCCCGTGCGTCCCACCCTTTTCCGCGGTACTTTGGCTGGTTTGCTGGACTGGGCAGACGCGTTGTCCTCTTCGACCGGGCGTCCACGCTTCCGGGGCTTGGCTGCTACTTCCTCATTGAGACCAGTGACGACATCGGGTACAGGTTTGGGATTGTCCGCTACTATATCAGAGGCATAGTTCTTGAGCTTGGTCCTAGAGCTTCGCACAGGGCGAGACATGGTGTATACTGAGCCAAGGGTCTGAGACAAGGACCAACACGGTCACGTTACGTCTTCGCGCCCTGGTGCTCGTGCGGGTTAGACGGTCCACTACCCACGTCCAGGCCTTTCAGTGGTTGAAGGTTAAACACTCATGATCCTCACATATCGGCATCTTTGTTGCTGACAAGAACTACTGATGAGATTCGGTACCAGACGATGTCAAGCTGATTTTATACTAGTTATAATGTGGATCACTCCCGAGATGTGATGACCTGATACAGTAAGAACTTTCACTTGTCATCCATCTCAACATTATCCTTAGCCGCTGCCCTCTCTGCAGCCATCTGCTTCTTGCGCTCTTCCACCCACTCGTCACTCGGGCCGACGACAAGTGGCTGAGCAGGCAGCGATGCGCCGACGGGAGCCGGTGGCGCGACCTTGAGGCGCTTGGCAGCCTGTGCAAGCTCGTCCTCTGCGTCGCGCGAACGCTTGCGGGACGGTGGGGACGGCGGTGCGACAAACTCAGTATCTGACTCGTCGTCTTCTACGACGTCTGGCTTGGTCTGTGAATGAGAAGAATGAGCAAGGGTAGTCAGATCAGTATGAGAGCAAGGCGTACAACAAGCATACGTGTCTGCAGGTATGTTAGCCATCTGCGACAGACGTGGTATATTATGGAACTGACCTTGCTAGAGATGGGCTCATCATCGTCATCGTCGTCTTCGTCACTGTCCTCCTCCTCCTGTAGTCGTAATCAGCGATGACCAAGTAGCATCACGCGTTATCAACGCACGTCGGAGCTCAGGGCCTCGTCGCTTTCCTCGCCGCCGAGGACCTCCTCTGAGTTCATGTCTACCGGTGGAAGAGGCGCGTTCCCGGCCCACTTCGTCTGCGTGAGCGTTGTACCAGCCGTCTTCGAGGTCGAGTCAACGGTGGTTGTGGTCGTAGTGGTCAACATGGGGGGTGAGGAATGGTGGCTGGGGTGGTGGGGGTCGAGAGGCAAGACGGGTGTGCAAGGCCTGCAGCCATCGCACGGACCTTTATACCAGGCGCATGCTGCGCTTTGATAGAAGTGTTCTAGATTGACAGCATGATGCGGGTGGGCGGCGTTCGCCCTGAGGAGGAGGAGTATGTGCCCGTCAGTCGTTTTGCGTGCACCGGCTGTATCTGTGCGAGTCTGGGCGCTGGGGAAGCGAGATGCAAGGTATTGACTCCTAGAGACAGAATTTCATGCGAAAATTGGGACCTCGTCCATTGGCCGTCGTCCAGGATCGGTCGTGGCACAATTGTTGAAGGCAGGAGGACGCTGAACGGGGAAGCCTAGTTCATGCTGGACGAGTGTGGCGGCGGATGGTCCGCTTGGAATGGGTGTGTGTACAGTATCCGGATTGATGATTCTCAACGTATCCGTGGTGCTCGACTTGAGCAGACAATCGAACGTGCAGAGTCGAGGCAAGAGGTGGTGGTGGTGGACAAGCAGACGCAAGGTGAACAGGCGCCGGTCATCTCAACCTCCTCCCAGCCGTCAGCATGAGAATCCTAATCATCAACCCCAATTCGACTGTCGCGATGACCCGTACACTACAGGAACTCCTGGGGCCGGGTGGAACGTCCGACGTGAGCGCTCGCCGTGTCGCCCGTTATCATCACTTCCCGATCGACATGCGGCAGTAGACAACGTACGCTTTCTTCACCGCGCCGTCCGGCCCACCCTCAATCAACAACAACGAGGACGGCGACGCAAGCTGCGCTGTATGTCTGCCGCACTTGTTACCCCTCCTGGACACACACGATGCGTTCCTTGTCGCATGCTACTCCGCCCACCCCCTCGTGCCCGCGCTCCAGGCACGCACATCCAAACCTGTCACTGGCATTCTGGAAGCGAGCGTCGGCACTGCGCTCGTCCTTCCGGGAGCGTTTGGGATCGTGAGCACGGGCGCGGTGTGGGAACGCCTCCTCGGCGACGCCGTCCGCACGATGCTCGGCTCGGACTCTTCGCGCTTCGCCGGCGTGGTGACGACAGGGCTCAACGCGGCCGAGCTGCATGGTGCACCAGCGGAGCTCGTGCGCGAGCGCATGCTCGGCGCAACGAGAAAGCTGCTGGCTCGCGAGGACGTCCGTACCGTGTGCCTTGGCTGCGCAGGGATGGCAGGGATGGCTGAGCTGATACATGAGGCGGCCGCACTTGACCGGGGCCAGGAGGGAAAGACAACTGTCCGGGTCGTCGACGGAGTTGTCGCGGGAGCTGCAATCCTTCGTGGGCTCGTCATGCTATAATACTGGCGTGTACCATCATTGACGAATGCATGCGTTTTACATTGGAACATCATACAATACCGTACCACTCAACATTGTGGTGGAGGACAACTGCGTTACTCACCACGATAGAAGCTAGTACATACATATCTCCTCATCGCAACTGACCCCAGACGGCGCATCAAGTAGTTGGCCGTCACTCATGGCTTGCTCGACTGCGCCTGCCTTCATCATGTGCTTCCCAAGATCGGAAACCGTACCGAAGTTGACAATATACGACTGCTTTACGCAGAAGTTGATAGACTTGAGGGGGTGTCCCACACGCACACGCTCCGCTAACCACGCGCGGAAAAAGGATAGCTGACAATCGAGGTCCAGAAGCTCGAGATGCTCGAGCGCACGGAGTGCACGACCCTCTCGCGGGCGCGTAGCATAGTGGAAAAGTGGTCCAAAAGCATCCCTGTGCACTCGTAATGCCCGGGTGTGATCCCAAATGACGGCGAAAGACTCCACGTGCTCCCGATGGTCTTCATACACCATGAGTTCACTGGCACTCTGACGCTCAGCCACTAGACAAAACTTGTCTTTCTTCGGATCTTTGCAGTGTAGAGTGAACACAGGTGTCGAGGATGTGAGGTATGCGTGAAGACCGAATGCGTCTAGTGCGTGATTGAGAGTTTGTGTGCATGTACTCAAGTTGTAGCGGTCTCAGTCGGTGCTGATGATGTATCCAGACCTAGGAATAGGCAGGCAGGGCACGAGCGCCCCGAGAGTACGAGCTTCGCCGCCCAACCCAAGATATGTGAGGCGCGGCAGTGAGATCTTTGCTTCAGGATAAGAATCAGTGGTTGTCCCTTGGCCAATGACAGCTGCATATACATACAGTCGCTCTAGGATTGGCATGGTGGACAAAATGGCAAGTAGCTGGTCAGCGAATTCAACTCGGCACTTGTAGAGATCGAGGTGGACAAGCGCCGGGAAGCCGAGTTCTGTAGGGTTCAACTGAATATTTGCGAGTAGCAGCCGGCTAAGCGAGCCCGTTTCATGGTCCATGAGGTGAGCGGGAAGCATGTATGTCTGTCTGTACCCTGCACCTATGAACCACAGTGTGTGTGTAGCAATGGCGCGGGTTGCTCCAGTGCCTTACCATATTCTCGCCTCCGAGGATCAAAGAGGCCTAGGGAATGTGTGCGGGGCAACAGCTGCGACAGATGGTGGATAGTCAAGGGGTTACTGTACCAGTCAGTACCCGCGCTGACATGCAAGGGCATGGTACCAGCACGTGCAATACAAAGATCCCGCCAAGTCACGGGGCTCGTCCCGCTAATCTGGGTCCACAGCATTTTGCAAGCGAGCGCACTGGCGCGTACGTGAGTGCATACAAGCGTCACGTGTGTCCAGTTGTTGTCATCGTTCTCCCAGGGTTGAACTGTGTCTGATGGTAGCGTTGATTGGTCCTCCCAAAACGTAAACACGGGAGATGATAGATGCACGAGTACTTGGTGCAGAATCTCGCTCGGAAGGCTGCAAAGCTTCGAGACGGTCGCGTTGCGGCGAGTGTACAGCTGTCGCCACAGCTCAATCAAGCGGCCGAGTTCGATCTGCACCTCTAGGATACGCTGATCCATAGTGTCAATCCCAGCTTCGATCTTCGAGTCGGTGCATGATAGCATGCTCATTCAGACGGTGCGGTAGCAGGCAGAGAGTCAAGTGAGAACGGGGTGATCGACCACGGTGGTCAGAGGAAAGGATGAGAAGCACGCCTCGCGATTATGTAATCTCTTCGTTCTTGTGACTCGGACGTGATCTTGCTGCAACGAGTCTGCTTCACACAATGGCCCGGGAGCGGTCTGGCTACACCTCACTCTTTTCGGTGCCTTGGAAAGGCATATGTATCATTGTCTCAGTTTGCTCGGGCCCCGCCATATTTTCTCAACAACAGCGACGCATTCACTCTTTGCTCGTTCAATCTCAGTCTCTTACTCGCAGCACTTCACCGGCCCACAATGTCCACATTGCGGCCTGCCGACATCATGAGCATGCAACCAATCATAGTAGCATCCTGGGGCAGACTTACTCCGGCACGGGTACAGGCGAAGCGAGGGCAGCGCCCAGCATGGCAGCGACAGCGATGAGAGTTGCAGTGAAACGCATGATTGGCTGTTGCACTGCGTCAATGCACGTTCTGGTGAGCGAGGGGACGGGGAGACGCACGGAGTAAGAGAGAGCAGGGGTACAGACCTCCCCCTTGGCGAACGCACACGACGCTTTATATCTCCCCCCTCGTGTGTACTGCGGTCCGAGCCGGAAGCCACCACACATCAGTCAGTTAGACAAGGCCTTGCTTCGACACGTCAAGATATGTCTAGCGGATCACGCAGTGGGACCGACTCGGATGATAAGCAGACGGACAATGTCCGGCAGAGGACATGCTACTGGGTAGTGAAATGGTACAGTAAGTAGCGCAGCAAGGAAGAGACAGGCCAACCTCAACTCGTGTTTGTGCAACTTTCATCTTCACTATGTACAACCTTGTTCGCCACGGTCGCTCGCCGGTGGCTGCCCATGCCCATGTGTAAATGATCGAAAGTAAAGTACATCTTCACAGCTCTGCACGGCAATGCCTGGCAACGCGCACGAACGGCAGAAGAAGTCCAATGAGAGAATGTATAGTCCACGCCCGCACCCGGCCGGCGCGCGCTCACTGGCGCGTCGCCGCGCCGCCGTATCCCATGCCGGCGCCTGTCTCTGCCATCTTGCGCTGGCGGAACGCGCGGCGGTACTTGGTGCGCTCGTACGTGACGAGGCCGACGACGATGAGCGCGATGACGGAGATGCCCGCGAACACGCCGAGGCCGATGGGCAGCACCTGCAGCTGCTTGCCGGGGAGCACGAACGCCGCCGTCGACGCGGGCGTCGTCGTGTCCGCGCCCGCCGCCGCGCTCGTCGCGGCGGCGGCGGTCGCGCTCACCGTGTCGCCGCTCGCGGCGAGCGAGCCGGTGGACTGTGGGACAGCGGGTCAGCTGCACCGCCTCATGCGCATCACTAAAACAGAACTCACGAAGCCGCCGACGGTCTGGCTCAGCTGCCCCTGGGAGAAGCCGGTGGACGACGCGCCCGTGGCTGTAGAAGACGCCGAGGCCGAGCCCGAATCGGTGCCCGAGGCGGAGGTGGCGCCCGAGGACGAGGCGGTGTCGGTGCCCGACGCCGAGCTCGAGCCAGAGGCCGTGCTCGAGGCGGAGCTCGAGCCCGAGTCCGTGCCAGAGGCGGAGGAGCTCGATGCAGACGCCGCGGACGAGGAGGCCGAGTCCGTGCTGCTCGCAGAGGAGGAGCTCGCCGTCGATGAGCTCGAGTCCGTGCTCGAGGACGAGTCGGCGGAGCTGGACGAGCCCGCAGACGAGCCCGCAGACGAGCCCTGGCCCTGGCCGGAGCCGCCCGAGTTGACGGAGACGTTGTTGGTGTTGCCCATGGTGAGCGTGCATGTCTTCTCGACCTGGACGGCGTCGTTGCCGTTGCTGTCCTTGATGTCCGTGAGCTTGACGGTGCACGTCTGCGTGACGGCCTGGCCCTCGCTGTTGTCGCCATCGTCAGCGACATGGAACGGTAGCCTTGTGTCATCACACACCTCATCCCGGTCGTGCTCGTGTTCAGCGACATCGGGAGCGCGAGGTCCTGCCGGCGGACGATCTCGACCGAGCGCGTGATGCGTGGTGTCGGTAGAGCGCTAACGCTGACCGCGGCGGCGAGGAAGGCTGCGAGATGGACGAGGCGGAATTGCATGATCGTGGTGGCAGGGGGCGGTGGGTGTTGAGGTGGTAAAAGGGAGGCCTGCTCGCAGAGGTCGACGGCGGGGCGTCGGGTCGAAAGGGTGGAGAGAAGGAAAGGTGAAAGACAGGAATGGGGCCCGCAGGGCAACAGTCGGGAGCGGAGGAACAGGCAACGCGGCGCCAGGCGGCGGGGAGAGGACAAAGGTGTATGCTTTCTTCCATGGGCCACAATCGCGACCATCCAACATTTGCACAGCATCGCTCATGGCAACCGGCTTTCCTTTCGTCCCGCTTTCGCCTCTTCTAGATCTATCTACTGCACACAAGCCTGTGATCCCGCACGCCCCGGCACCCGCTCAAGCCGGGTCGAGGGGCTTGTACGCCTTGCCGTCGCGCATACGGCGGCGTCCGCGGCGCCACTGCGCCGCGCCCCAACTGAGACCGTCCGTGACGGCCTCGGTGCCCCAGCGCTCGAACGCGAGCGACAGCACGACGTTGACGACGACTGCGCCAAGCAGCACCGTGCGCGCGCCCGGCGGCAACCGCATCAGCTCGAGCACGTCCAGCAGCGGCCCAGGCGGCAGCAGAAGCACCAGCAGGTTGAACGCCGAGAGCCCGACGACCGCCAACATGAGCAGGCCTGGCCTTGTCAGCGAGCTGTCCCGCGGGACGCGACACAATGCGACGCACCGTTCGTCCACATCGGCTTGCGGTACGGCGGCCCGATGCTGAACACGGCGGCGACGAGGATGTACTGGAAGCACGAGACGAGGAAGAGCGCCGTGTTCTCGTAGTTCTTCGCCTGCAGGTGCTTGCCGTCCCCGCCCTCGGGGTCGATCACAGGCGGCATGTACCTGCGGAGCATCAGCGGTGATGCCCACGAACGGAAGCGGCGCGCCGCACCATGTCTGCGCGCGGATCCAGAAGAACGCCCAGAACTGGACGACGCTGGTGATGACGATCTGGCCGATGATGCTCGCGAGCACCCGGGTCGACACCAGGCTCGCCGTCGGCCGCTTCGGGTGCAGCTCCCCAAACGGCAGGGTCCGGCCCACTGGAAGATGCCATCAGCAGATGTGATCGCACAGGAACGGGATGATCGCACTCGTCACCGCAACCGGGATGATGATGGCCAAGTCGATGTACAGGAACTGCGGACGGGACCCGTTAGCCTTGCGCCATTCAGTCCGCCGAAGTGCGGCCGCACCTCAAAGTCCCCGAGCGACGACGCGAACGAGTAGAGGAGCGTGATCGTCGTGAACTGGATCATCGAGTAGAGCGCCATGTACTTGAAGCAGCTAAAGCTCGTCACGAGCGCCGCGCGGCCCTCGCGCAGGACCTCGAGCACGCATCCAATATCCGGCGTGCGGCTCGTGAACGGCGCGGCGACGCTCGCCTCGGCCTCGGAGAGCGAGAGCCCGACGTCGGCGGCCTTGAGCGCCGCGCAGTCGTTCGCGCCGTCGCCGCACATGAGCACGGTGAAGCCGAGCGCCTGCAGGCGCTCCACCACCTCGTTCTTCTCGTCCGGCGACATGCGCGCGAAGATCGGCGCCTTCACGAGCATCTACAGCACGGGTGAGCGGGAGCTACGAGACGGGGCGCGGCAGGGTACGCACGCGGTGCAGCGTCTCTGTCGCGGCATTGGCGACCATCCAGCGGAACACGTCGCCAGTGATCGCGAGCGCATAATCATGCACCTCATCATCATCTCCCTCCACAACCAAATGCGCGGGCGCCGTGCGCGGCCTGAGGCTATACTCATCGAGCGTCCAGCCAGGATAATCCATGCACGTCCACACGAGCCCGCCGCCGGGCGCGAACGCGGGCGCGAACACGTGCGCGGCCTGGGACACGAGCCCGCACTCGCGCGCCACGCTGACGGCGGTGAGCGCGTTGTCGCCCGTGATCATCCGGCACGGGAGGTGCGCGGCGCGGAGCGCGTGGATCGCGGGCGCGGTGCCAGGCTTGAGCTTGTTCTCGAAGATGATGAGGCCCAAGAAGTGCAGGCCCGACTCGGCCTGCTCGCTGCGCCCGCCGTCAGCCACGCAAGCGCACATCACCGGGGAGGGGGGACGCACCGCTTCATCTTCTGCGCCTTCAGCCACGACAGGCCCTCGATGCTCTTGCCCGCGATCGCGATGACGCGGTAGCCCCTGCGTGTGTAGTACGACAGCATGTCGTCGTAGTCCTGCGGGACTGCTTCTCGTCAGCCTCCCCCCTCCCCACCCCCGCCCAGCACTTACACGACTCCTTCTCGCAGATGTCCGCCATCGCCTCGGGCGCGCCCTTAGCATACACCTCCATGCTGCTGCTCTTCAGGCGCTTGACGACGACACTCATCCTGCGCAGCGCGCTCACGAACTCGAACGTGCGGATCACGCCGAGCTCGAGAAAGTGCGCGCGGCGCTCGCCGGCCCGGAGCGCGTCCTCGAGCCGGAACGCCCCACTCGCGCCGCCGGGCGGGCGCACGACCGTCTGCACGAGCGCGGCGGGCCGCGCGCCGCCCCCGCGCTCGCGGATCACGCCGGTCCCCGCGACCGCGCCCTCCTCGAGCGCCCAGCGCGTAAAGGCAAACATCTGCGCGTCGAGCAAGTCGCCGATCGGCTCGCCGCCGACCATCTTGAGCGCGTGGCACGTCGCGAGCGCGTGCACGAACTGCGCGCGCTGGCCGGCACGGGGCGGGGGCAGGTCGCGCGCGTCCGCGACGAGCTCGCCGAAGCGGCCCGACACGGTCGTGCGCACGCCGAGGACGGCGAGCCCGTCCTCGGTGAGCGTGCCCGTCTTGTCGAAGCAGCAGACGTTGACCTTGCCGGCAACGTTCACGCGGCTGGGCGCGATGCAGAACACGCCCGCGCGGCGGAGGCGGCCAAGCGCGAAGCTCGTCCCGATCGAGAGCGTCGCGGGCAGCGCGGGCGGGACGACGACCGTGACGAGGTCGAGCGCGCGCAGCGCGATGATGTGCCACGGCACGCCGAGCCGCACGAACTGCACCGCGCTCGCGCAGAAGCCGAGCCCGGCGATGCCCGTGAGCACGAGGATGAAGCGGATGCTGTCCCGGTAGAACTTGAAGCCCATCGGCTTCGGGAACAGCATCGAGCGCACGAGCGCGCCCTTGGTCGTGTTGAAGCCCGTGCGGACGACGAGCGCGGTCGCCGGCACGTCGTCCGCGCCGACGGGGCCCCGGATCCGGACGACCTTGGTGCCCGAGTAGAGGAACGCACGGCTCGCGTCGCTGCTGATGTCCGTCGCGTCCTTCCAGCCTGCAAGCGCACTGTCGGAGACTGGGATCTTGCTCACCGGCACGCTCTCGCCCGTCAACATGCTCTCGTTCACGATCGCGTCGCCGGCCAGCAGGAACATGTCCGCGGGCACAACAGCCAGATTCGATGCCGTCAGGTTGACGACATCCCCAGGGACCAGTGACAGAGACTCTCGCTCGACCCCTGCAAATTCTCAGGTCACAAAGAGGATGCAAAAGGATCACACATACATTCGCCGTTTGCCATGACAAACACTGCACACGAGAACTTGGACATCTCTCGCATGCGTGCGATCGTCCGCTTGGTGTCGATGAGAGTCGTGGAGATGCTCAACGCAGAGATGAGAGCGATGCAAAAGGCATAGTAGTAGTAGTCGTCCAGGGACCAGAGCACGATGCTCGCAATCTGGAAGACGTAGAAGGGGTGGATGACCTAGCCTCTTGTCAGTTGCCGAAGATATGGCAATTGGAACAGGCTACCTCCTCCACCAAGAGCGAGACTGTAGACTTGCTCTCAATGTTGATTTCGTTGGCGCCAAACAGGGTATGCCGTTGACCAGACACTTCGGGCGAAATGCCGCCTGACACGGCCGGGACGCTGAGCCACAAGCCGTCTCTCCACTCTCTGCAGAGATGAATAAGAACCATGACAGCGAGGGCAGACACAGGTCATACCTTACGGGAGCGAAGAGTCCGGTCCGAGGGTTGAGTGCAAACCTCGAGTAGCGGTAGTCGACGACTCGGAGCTTTTCGAGGACTTGATCACCCTCCACCAAGCCCATGATGGATTTTGACGTGACAGACGGCCGGCGGGAAGATGTCGACTCGGTTTCGGACTTGAAGACGGTCGAGAGTGGGTGAGGGTAGTCCAGTTCACGCACAGGGAAGATGGCGACATCTTTATGGGCAGTCTTGAGTCCGTTAGCCCACATCAACGTTTTGGCTACCTGGAACCCACCTCGATCACGACAAAGCCGTGCTTCGTGTCCTTGAATGCCTTCTCGCGTGCAGTCCAGCGCAGCCAGAGCTTCGGGAACCAGTGGCCGAGCAGACCGAGCGCACCGAGGGTAAGCACACAGCCGACTCGCCAGACATAGTGCCGCCAGAGAATAGTCTCGAAGCCGAGGAAGCGGAGGTGGCTGTCCTCATCGGCCACATACACATTCTGCCTACTCGGCGGGCCGGGCGGGGGCGGGCGCATGCCGTCGAGCGGGCCGTCAATATCGATCCGGGCCTCGTCGCCGAACATGGCGTCGCCGAGGGTAGGCACGCCCTCCTCAGGCGTCGGCGGGTACGACGCATCGTCGATCCCCGTCGGCGAGTCGGCCCGTGCATGCGCCGGGCCGTCGTCCTCCGAGTCCTCCTCGCCGGACGAGTAGCCCCAGCGGCTGTCGCCGTCGTCGTCCAGACCCTCGTCGAGCCCGTACTCGGACCCGGCCCGGGAGCGCGAGCGCGAGCGGTGCGTCGAGCGGCTACCGCGGCGGTGCAGCTCCGGCCGTGCGGGCGCGCCGAAGAAGTGCGAGATGCTCTCGAACACACCGTGCCGCGGGGGCGTCTGCGGCCGCCCGCGGGGCTCGTCCGCGTCCTCGTCCTCGCTGCCGCTGAAGACCTGGCTGTCCGCGCCGGCGCTCCGGGCGCTCTCGCCACTGGCCCGACGTAATACAGTCGGCCGGCGCGCCCAGCTGCGCGGCATCCCGCCCATGCGCGAGACGCTGCTCGGCACCGCCGCGCCGCCGGGCCCGTCGAAGCCCGCGCCGTCGTCGTCGTACGCGGTGCTGTGCAGCGACGCCCGGCGCTGCCGGCTCTGCGCCGCGAGCGCGTCGTCGATGTCGCGCGCGGACGCGCCCTCGGTGTAGTCGTGCGACGGCCGTGAGGCCATGGTCGACTCAGGTCGAGAGATAAATGTCGTCACTGAACAAATCTGAGAGCTGCAGGACCCGCGTCCAGGGCTGCTCGCTTTGGGACGGATGACGTGCGGTGCTGCGCCACCACCGCCTCTTTTTTTTTTTTTTTTTTT
>LCTX01002148.1:0-15662 GCA_002233555.1 Limonomyces culmigenus | reverse complement strand
TCTCGTCGCCATCTACTGCAAGTGTGTGATTACTCTTCGACAAGCTCCTGAGCTCCCTCTCACGTTGCTCCCAGGATTTCAGACGAGCCGCCTCTGTCAACCCCGGACGATTGGACGTCCGTTCTCAAGCTGTCACATCTCTTCGGCTTCTCGTCGATGCGAGCGCTCACCATCAAGCGACTTTTCCCTATCACTTCACCTGTCGATAAGATCGTACTAGCGCTCGAGTACGATGTCCAGGACTGGCTACCACAGGCATATGTGGATATATGCGAGGCAAACTCGTTGCCATCCCCGGAGGACGGCCGCCGTTTGGGTCTGGAGGTCTTCATGAAGATTGCGTGGGCTCGAGATGAACTTCGAAGAGCTGGCTTTACCAATGTGGACCGCGTCGATGTCGTTCGTCACGCTTTCGGTCTACCTCCAATTATCACAGTCCGTGCTGGTCTAACTCCCCAAGGGCGACCGATGGTCCCAGTGTCTGTCCCAGCTAAGGACAAGCCTCGGACATCGGTGAAATATATGAACAGTCCACTTCAAACTAAGCCGACATTTGGACTACCGCAGGATCAGGCCGAGGTGAAGGTCGGCCCGCCGCTACATAAGTATGTGTCTGTTGTTTGACTGTTACTCAAAGTCAGCTGCTCATCTTACCGTTCAGTCTGGCTTACTTCATGTACGGGATTGCCTTGGGACTCTTGTTCATTGGGATGGGGTCTTCCTTGAGTGCACGCAATGCAGAGGTTGTGATAGATCATCGTCCCTGGTACAGTCGACAAAACCATGCCAAGTGACGTCTTTTCATTCTCAGTTCGTGCCAAATCGTGGGACGATCCTCGTGTGAGGACTTGAGATGCTGTGGAACCCTTGAAATTTGTTACTGAATGCATGAGGATCGCAGAAGCAAGCCGTTGACTCCAGGCTGGTGAATATCCCCCACGCATGCTTGCCTATCAAGACGCCGAGCTGGGGCTCGTCGCTCTTCCACTTTCACCCCTCCTGGTGGTCATCGCCGTGTAGGTTGCACCGGGAACAATGTCGCCTCTGGCCGACGACTTTACTCTCGTCTCCGAGGAATCGAGAATGTCCGACCGCGATTCAGCTGGAATTGCGGCCTTGTACCCTCGAGCGCACGATTCATACTCTGTCTCACCGTTCGTCGAGGACGCCACCAGCACGTGCACAGCGTCGTCGTCTCACGCACTCATGGGGGATCTCATCGAAGCCCCCAAGAGCTATCACTTCTATCTGACGGATGAGCACATCCGTTTCCTCGTACGCCCGTTTTCTCTTCTCAGATTCGCGTGGAGTGCCTGACAACAGTCCTCAGGTTGGAGGCACGCTGTTTCGGGTGAATGAGTGCATGTTCAGCTACAACTCCACCAAGGCCCGGAGCATCCTGGCTCGTAAGGCAGAGCGGATGGACGGTGTGATCATTCTCGAGGACGCAACTGCGCTTGACTTTGAGCGGTTTCTCCAGATTCTCTACTGCAGGTGCGCTGCTACGCCTATCGACACAGGCGTGCTCTCGTGGCTGATTCTCTGTCCAGAAAGATGGATGCTACCGAGCTAAGTACGAAAGAGGACTGGACCTCTGTGCTCAAGCTCTCGCACGCCTTTGGGCTCTCGTCGATGCGCCGGCTCGCTGTTCGGCGCCTCTTCCCCATCACATCCCACATTGACAAGATTGTGCTCGCACTGAAGTACGATATCGGCCACTGGCTTCCCGACGCATACGCCGACGCTTGTGAGGCCGAAGCACTGCCAGCAGACGAGGACATCCGCCGTCTAGGCCTCGAGGTTTTTCTCAAGATATCCAAAGCTCGGGAAGATTTCTGGTTCTCTGATGTTGCACGTACCTCCGCCCGCCCATTCATCGTGAAGGAGTCATATGGCCTACCTGGTATACCTGTGGATGAAAGATCGCATGTGACTGTGCCAGCGGCCCCGTCAACTCCAGCGTTCACCCTGGTAAATGCGGCGATGTCTTCCTTGCATTGATCGCTACCATGATCATAGCTACGTTCCTGGATGTCGTGATATATGCTTGGGACCGGTTGTACGCACTGTTGACGACTCTGTGAGCGTACATACGCATGCCGTCTATTTTACCTTCTCTCTTGTTCGCATCCAATGTTATATCAAAGCCGATATCTGGTCGACCTGGCGTTTTCCCTCCGAGGCTAAGTTCGGGCGACATGAGATAATGCGTATGCCGGTTGTGAATGAATGCATGTGGTCCCTCAAATGGTTTGAACGTGGTCCCCTTCAAGCACACGAGGGACGGCGACGCTGGCCAAGAGTGGAGTACTAGCTCTACCTCGCACGAGGAGCACAGGTATCAAACCGTAAGATTATCATATGCTTTTGCGGGTGTACAATTACAACATTTGGATTCCGATCTTGTAAACTGGAAGATCACATGATCGAGAATCCTCTTGTCACCTTGCCGCTTCCTTGCCGTTTCATGTCTATAGCGCCATGATACCGCAGGCCAAAGCCCTCTACTCGCATATCTAGCGCAAGCATCGTTCCGTTTTGCAGATCCCTCATCTTGTCGCCTTATGTCTTTGCGTGAAAGAAACTCGCGGTCCCCCCGAACTTCCTTGCCATTCAATCCACGGCTCTGCACCTTCCTCTATCTTTGCACCGCATCAACGCGTCCTGTTACGCAAGAGCTGTATAAACTTGCGGCTGTGCGAACAAATCCATCTCTTGCCCTCACCCGATGACGACCTCCGACGTACACGACGTACACGACGCCCTCGTCACCCTTGTGCGCGCCCTCGGCGCCGCCAGGATGTCGGACCGCGCTGCATCAGGCGTGGCGGCTGGGCATCTTGCGCCGCCCTCGGACGTGGATGGCATCGTCGCCGTGGCACCCTCCTCCACCACCTCCGTCGCTTCCTTTGAGGACGAGCTCGCCGGTCTATACACGCCGCGGGACGATGTGGCGAGTGCCAAGAGGAGCTCACGTTTCTATCTTGATGACGAGCATGTTCGGTTCTTGGTTTGTCATCAGTGTCTCTGTGCCAGTGAGGCAAGCGAGATGCCTGACGTAGGGCATGTAGGTGGACAAAACCTTGTTTCGCGTCAACGGCTGCATGTTCGACCACGACTCGGACCAGATGAAGACTCTCCTCGCGAGAAAGGCAGAGCGCGAGGACGGCGTCATCGTGCTCGACGACGCCACTGCCGAGGATCTTGAGCGGTTTCTCGCAGCCATGTTTTGCAGGTACGTCAGCGACCTGGACACCCACTCGCTTACCTAAATGCTCTTCCTAGAATCTCCGAGGCGCCGCCTCTCTCCTCCCAAGAAGACTGGACCTCCGTCCTGAAGCTCTCCCACCGCTTCGGCCACGCTTCGATGCGGCAGCTTGCGATTGACCGCCTCGTGCCCCTCACGTCCTGCATCGATCGAGTCGTGCTCGCACACACATACAATATCGACGCGTGGCTCCCCCAGGCCTACCTCGACGTGTGCGAGCTCGCGGCCTTCCCGTCACAAGAGGAGGCCCGCCGTCTCGGCTTCGACACGTTCTTCAAGGTCGCTGCCGCGCGCGAGGCGATGCGGGACGTCGCCGACCATGCGGGGCGCAAGAAGATCGTGCGCTCTGCGTTTGGCGTCGCGTTCCCTGTGAAGCAGGCCTCGCCTCAGGCTGGAGCTGACGCACCGATTACACCTGAAGTCGCGACGAAGGCCCCCTCCGCTACTCCTCGCCCGGGCAGCCGGCCAGACTTCCCCTGGCCTTCCCGTGACGGGTCTCCGAACCTGGACAGATTAAACATACCCAGGCGCCACTCACCCCCCAAGGCAAACCCGGCCCTACGGCAGAAAACAAACCAGATGTTCGCAGAAGAAGATGACGATGACGACTCAATCCCAGCCCTCGTGCCCATGGAGGAGGAGGTCGACGAGAGGGGTGTTGCCCCTGATGACATCGACCTCATCATGGCCCAGACAGGCTGCTCGCGTGGTATCGCCGTCAAAGCGCTCAAGGAGAGCGGCGACTTGATCAACGCCAGTATGTGCTTCTTCCAGTCTCTTCGTGCTTGTACTGACCGTGCCACTAGTCATGGCTGCGTCTGAGTAACCTCCCCGCTGTATCATTCTTGAAGCTGGTCATCGTCTCGTCCATCTCCCCACTGTCTACTCAACATAGTGATTCAAGAGTCAGCTCGATGTAGTGATTCCAGAACTCTCCTTCGAGTCTAGCACCGGCGCCATCCACCTCGACTGACGACTCGCCAAGTGCTTTCTAGTTTGACTCCATCACCGCGTTATGGGAACAAATGAAGTCTGGTCTAGGAGCTTTGAAAGATAAATGCCATCGGCGTGTGATTATGGATATGCTTTTGCGAATGTATTGTTACAACATGTGGGATCCGGATCTCCGCTCACTTCTTCTGCACAACATCCTCTGTGACGTGCGTGGTGGTGCTCCCGTCAGGCGAGGTCGTCGTCGTCGTCTCGGAGTGGACGAACGTACCGTCGGCGGCGTGGCGCGCGTGCACGGCATCGACGGTCTGCTGCTGCAGCGTCTGCGGGTCCACCTCCGCGCGGTCCGCCTGCGAACACTCTCAATTTCCCCCGTCTCGCGCACGGAAACAAGGGAAGCGCACCTTGACGGCGGCCTCGGACGAGGACGCGAGGCGGTCGTTCCAGCCCGGCGCGTTGTGCACGCCCGTGTTGTGCTCGTGGCCCGCGAGGTTCTTCGCCTTCTCGCGCTCGATCACCTGCGCTCGCATCAGCACCGCAGGCGCGTGTGGGAGGCGGCAGGCAAGTACCTCGGGGTCGTTGCCGTGGATGGTGCTGCCATGCCCGCCGACGAAGCGCGCCGCCGCGGGCGCGGCGCGGAGCGTGATAGGGCGGGACGAGCGAAGGGCTGTACGAGTAGCGAGCGAAAACATCGTGTGCGGTGTTGAAGAGGGAGTGTCGGCGTGGCGGAATAAAACGGCAAGACGTGCACGTTCGAGCTTTATGAGCGCGGCACGTCATCGGCCGACGTCATCCCGCGGTTTCGCGCTCTCGATCCTGCTCCCTTGCGCGCTTTTCGCCATGATTACACGAATCCCGTCTGGCTCGCACTATGCCCAAGCTCACCGTGCACGGCGCAGACCCTCTAAACGCCGAGCCGCCGCTGCCCGCGCTCCTCGAGCACGCGCTCACGCCCGCATCGCTCGTGTACGCGCGCAACCACGGTCCTTTCCTCCCCTCTTCCCCCCTTCCTGCCGCGTGCGATCCTGACGCGCGCAGGGCCGATTAAGGCGCTGGACGCGGGCGCGTTCCGCCTGCGCGTCGGCGCGCGTGAGTTTGGGATTGACGAGATCAAGGGGTTTGAAAGGGTGGAGGTCGTCGCCGTCCTGCAGGCGCGTCACTATGTTGGCTTGAGGTGTAGGCGCGGGATGCTGATGCGGGGCGCAGTGCGCGGGCAACCGGCGCGCGGAGATGTCCGCACGGACGGGGCGCGAAGCCGAGGGTCTACCCTGGGGGCCTGGCACGCTCGCGAACTGCGCCTGGGCGGGCGCGCGCCTTTCGGACGTCCTTCGCGCCGCGGGCGTCGACGGCAGTGAGGGTGAGCATGTGTGCTTCGCGTCGCATGTTGCGGACGTGGAGCAGGATGAGTACTTTGGGGCGTCGATTCCGGTGGAGAAGGCGCTGGATGTGGAGGGGGACGTCCTCCTTGCGTACGAGGTATGACGTTCAACTCGTAGTGGATGCGGGCTGAGGATCATACAGATGAATGGCGAGCCGCTACCGCATGCGCAGGGCTTTCCGCTCCGCCTCGTCGTCCCCGGCTACACAGGCACGCCGACTGACAAACCCTTTCGTCATCTACATCCGGCACTGACGGCTGGACAGGCGCACGCTGGGTCAAGTGGCTCGACACGATCACGCTCGCCCCGCACGAGTCGGCCAACTTCTACCAGCAGCGCGATTACAAGGTGCTCCCGCCGCAGGTGTGCGCCTCCTCTCCCAGGATCCGCTAGTTGGCTGATTCGCGGGCAGGTCGGCGACCACGAGGCCGCGGAGGCGTGGTGGGCGCGGATCCCCGCGCTCCAATCGAGCCCGCTCACCTCCGCGATCGGATCCGTCGCGCGCCTGCCGGGCGGGGGCGGGCGGGTGCGCGCATCGGGATACGCGGCGGGCGGCGCGGCGGGCGGGCAGATCGTGCGCGTGCAGGTCAGCGCGGACGGCGGTGCATGCTGGACGGACGCGCGAATCGGCTACGTGCACGGCCGGTGGAGCTGGGTGCTCTGGGAGGCCAAGCTTGACATTGATGAGGAGAAGGGGGAGGAGGTGTGGAGCCGCGCGGAGGACGAGGGCGGGTGTGTGCAGATGGCCGATTGTGACTGGAATCTGCGTGGGGTGGGATACAACGCGTACGGTCGCGCGCCTGTACCCGATGCGTAGCGTAGCACATATCCAGGAGCGGAAATACTTGAGCGCGCGGCGGCGCGAGGCGGCGCGAGGCAGGTATCCTGATCCGGAGCGGTGCACGCGCGAGGCGGCCGCGGAATCAAATACGCGTCCTTCTCCCCATCCTCCTCCCCCGCACACACCCACCCCCGCATACACCCCCGCATACACCTCCGGTTATGGGCTTCCTGTGGGAGCTGCTCGACCTACTCGTGCGCTGGTCGCCGCTCGGGCCCACGCCGCCGCCGCCGCCGCTCGGGCCCGTCGCCGCGCACATCCCGCTCCCGCTCGCGCGGCACGCCCGCCTGTGCCCGCCCGACCTAAAGGTCCCCCCGCCCGCGGACACAGAGGAGCTATCCCGCGCGCGCGCCGAGCGGGACGCGCTGCGCGCCGAGCTCGCCGCTGCCCGCGCCGAGGCGCGCGCGCTCCGGAGCTTCCTCAGCAAGACGGACAGCGTCTCCGGCGCGGACGTCCTCCGCGCGCTGAGCGACGTGAACGCGGCTTGCGTGCAGCTCGCCGCGGGCGTCGCGGACGCGCACGAGCCGCGCCTCGGCGGGCCCACGCACGCCACCGCGCCCGTCGAGCTCGAGCCGGGCCTGCTGCGCATGCTCGCGCGCAGGGCGCACGCGCGCGACCCCACGCTCCTCCAGTTCGCGCTGCAGGCGTGGGCGGCGGCCTGCTGCGCGCGGGTGTTCGCGCCGTTCGCGCCAGGGCTGCCGAAGGACGTGGACGCGCAGCTCATGCGGGTGTACGACGACCTCTTCCTGCACGGTCGGTTCACGCCCTCTCCGCACGTCCTCCCCATATTGACGAGATCCAACAGAACCGCAGGCGACGTCCTCGCGCTGGCGCGCCCTCGCGCACGCCTCCGTCGCCCGCACGTCCGCCCCCCCGCTGAGCGGCGCGCCCGCGCTCCTCGCCGGCCTCTCCGCGCTGCTCACGCTCGCAGGCCACCCCGCGCCCTCGCCCGCCGCGCCCGCCGCCGAGCGGCTGCTCGCGCGGTGCGCAGAACTCGCGCGCGTGCTCGCGCAGGACGTCATGTCCGCGCGCTTCGTCGTCACCCGCGCGGGCGGCACGTTCGACCCGGCCGAGGCGGACGACGTCTTTGCGTCCGTCGCTCCTCGGGCGCCGGGGGCGGGGGCGCGCGTGCTGTGTACGGTCGAGCTGGGCGTCGAGTGCTTGCGCAGGCACGCCGCGGAGGGCGAGCGCGGGGCGTGGACGGAGCGCGTTGTGCTGCTGAGGCCGAAGGTCCTGCTTGACTCGGTGGAGACTCTGCTTTGATACGACACCTCCGTTCTGCTCTTCCTGCTGGCCCTTTCTTGCTCTCCTCCAACGAATCAACGATGAACATGAACACCACCACGACCACAAGATGTCAACATTACCCCAAATACTGTACCATACCTGCATGTGGATCCCCTACTATAGTTGCACGCTCCGGATGTACTCTTCACTCCAATACACAATTAACGGGGACGTCTCAACCTCAATATCGTACACGCTTCCAACTAAGTACGGCAGGGAACAAATCACAGTGCTACTCCACCTCAGGCCTCAGGCACCCCTTGCTTTTACTTTTCAGGAGCCAAACTCGAGCTCGCGCCAAGCCCTGGTCCTGGCCGCCTCGCGCTCGCGCCAGGCCATGTTCCTGCTTGACTGGAGTTCGCTCCAGGTCATGCTCCTGCTCGACTGGAGTTCGCGCCAGGCCATGGCCATGGATGTTGCCGGTGTGTCGGCGAGAACCACTACAGTGTCCGTGTCGCGGGACACGCCATGTACCTTCGGCGTTGCGTTAGTCGGTCCTGACGTCGAAAGGGAGGGACATTCTTGCGGCTGAGACGTTGGGACGAAGGGAGAGTTGGTGGGTAGGTCAACAACCCGGGCGACCGGGTCCTCGCCGCCGTAGCGTCGCAGTGCCCCCTCAGTCACCGACTCGCGCTCGTTGACCATGGGCGGCGGGTTGCTGAGCACGTCCGGAGATGAACAACGGGTGGAGGGGAAGGACGGGATGGTGCCAGTGGTGGGATGCAGAGTCGGAGCGAGAGAGATCTCTGTGTCGAGGTCGGACGGCGGCACGGGCGTGTCCTCTCCGGATCCGGACGCGAAGCATGAGTCGGTTCCAGACTCGGAAGCGATATGGTCGTCTGCCTCGTCTGCCTCGTCTTCCTGAGCCCGGACACCGAACGCTTTACGCACGATCTCTGCGCGCTCCAAGGAACCGACAGCGTCCCGCATCGCCTCGCGCGCCGCAGCGACCTTGAAGAACATATCAAAGCCCATGCAGCGGGCCTCCTCAGCGGACGGAAGGTGCGCGAGCTCGCACACATCGATATATGCCTGCGGGACCCAAGCGACGATGCCATACTGATGCGCAAGCACGATCTGGTCGATGCAGGTCGTGAGGGCCTCGAGGTGGTCGATGGCGAGCTGCCGCAGAGACGTCAGGCCGAAGAGGTGGGCCAGCTTCAGCACGGAGGCCCAGTCGGCCTGCGTCGACAGCAGCGGCTCGTCCGAGATTCTGGGGCCACGGTTGAGAGGTGCACACATTCAGGCATCTACTCGCGTACCGGCAGTACAAGACATCTAGAAATCGCTCAAAGTCCTCAGCAGATGCGTCTGCCAGCACGATCACGCCGTCCTCGCGCTCCCGCTTGCGAGCCAGAAGGGCCTTGGTCGGCCGCGAGCTGGGATAGAACATGGACTCGTTCACACGGAAAAGCGTCCCACCAGCCTGGATGAGCCGCGTCAGCGCCTGGTCGGCCAGGATATGATCGGCATGCACCAGAAAGCGAACGTGTTCGTCCTCCAGATAGAAGCGTGCGCTCCTCTTGGCGCCTTTCACGTCGTCCCAGGGCGGGTACAGCGTGTCGAGGTCGTCCCGGATCGAGCCGAACGATCTCGGCGAGGAGGGCGTGACCGACACGAAACCGTCCGCGTCTGAGTGCGGAGAAGGATGCGCGGCCGCGATGCCAGCGGCATCACGACCTGGCATCCTCGCGGCACCGAGGGCGCGGACGAGCGTCGACAGGGCGTCGTGGATCTCGGAGGTGGTCATTGGGAGAGGGCAAGAGACTCGTCTCGCACAGCCGTGAGCTCATATACATAGCTACAGCTGTCTGATGACGATATGCGGTGCAGATAGTGAGCAGTGAGGCGCATGTTCCAGCGGGTTCCAGAGCCTTAACCGAATATAAATGTAAGAGGGTCTGTGCGTGTCTTCAACACAAAGACATAAGATATATGATGCGGAAGGATGGGGGGTGATGGAAACGCGAAGAGAGAGCCTGACTTCAGTTGTTTGGAGGATGGAAGCAAGAGTGCTCTCGATCATGTGATTTACAACATTTGCCAAAGTAGGCCAAAGAATACTGTACTATACCTGCATGTAGATCCCTACTATAGTTGCGCGCTCCGGATGTACCCTTCACTCCATTTCACATTCACAAGAAACATCATGAGCTCGATATCTTACACGCTCACACAAACTTGAGGCATTCATTCCTCCCATCTGTTCTCTGCGCATCTCTATCCTTCTTCTCCTGGCGCATCTTCGAGCGGGCCGACTTTGCCAACTTCTTTGCGCGGGTTTCGTCGTCCTCAGCCGGCACTAGCATGGCCGGTGAGGCCACGGGAGCCGGGCCGCATGACCACGATCGTAGGTCGACCATATTAGTAAAGTCCTGGTGTGGATCGCCTTGCGCGAGTGGTGGAGACACGCTGGGCGTGCTGGTGGACGGAGCAGGCACAGCTGAACCTGCCGATGAGGAGGCTAGCTTGGCGGCCTCCTCCCCAACCGCGTTCCGCGGCCTGACAATCGCCTCATGGGTCACCCAAGTTCTGTATACAGGTGCCTCGCGATACACCCTGGTGCTGGATGAACGCTCCGTCGGCACGGAAAGGGAAGCAGGGCGGATAGGGGACTGAGCACGCGTGCCCGACTCCTCGCCATCCTCGGACGGCTCGACACCGAACGCGACACCGAATGATCGGCTCCCTTGCGCGTGCGATGGAGGTCGAGGCTCCGACTTCTTGTGTGGCTTGGACAACGGCGAAGGTGCAACTAGGCCTGCCACGACTGGCGTCACTACAACCTCCTCAGACTCCAACGTCTTGCGCATTTGGGTGAGGGCGTCGCGAGCGACCCAGGTACCGGACGCGGGTACTGCAGAGTCCGGAGCATTCAAATTTGGCAGAGGAGGCGACGGAGTGCGTGCTGGGGATCGACCAGCGCCTGGTTTCTCGGCCTCTGTCGCCTGAGAGAAGGCCGGCTCCACAGGAAACGCGATGCCAAACACAATGCCCACGACCTTCTTGCGCCCCGCGCCATCGGCGACGTCCCGCATCGCCTCGCGCGCGGCAGCGACCTTGAAGAACGTGTCGAAGCCGAGACGGCGGGCCTCCTCTTGTGACGGGAAGGCCGCGAGCTCGCACACGTCGAGGTAGGCCTGGGGGAGCCACGCGTCGATATTGTATGTGTGTGCGAGCACGACTCGATCGATGCAGGACGTGAGGGGCACGAGGCGGTCAATCGCAAGCTGCCGCATCGAAGCGTGGCCGAAGCGGTGGGAGAGCTTCAGGACGGAGGTCCAGTCTTCTTGGGAGGAGAGAGGCGGCGCCTCGGAGATTCTTAAGAGGGTTTAGTAGGTGAGTGGGTGTCCAGGTCGCCGACGTACCTGCAATACATGGCTGCGAGGAACCGCTCAAAGTCCTCAGCGGTGGCGTCGTCGAGCACGATGACACCGTCCTCACGCTCCGCCCTTCTCGCGAGGATGACCTTCATTTGGTCCGAGTTGTGGCCGAAGATGCATCCATTCACGCGAAACAGCGTGTCGCCAACCTATCCACACCGCATCAGCGACTACCACCGTCCCAGAAACAAAGACGAAACGAACTAGAAACCGGATATGCTCATCCTCGAGGTAGAAACGCGAGCTCCGCTTGGCGCTCGATACATTCTCCTGTGGGGTGTACAGTGCCGCGAGCTCATGTTCGAGCGAGCTGATCGAGCTGGCCGAGGAGGGCGCAACCGAGACGAAGCCGTCCGCGTCCGAGGGCGTAGGAGGATGCGCGGTCGCGATGCCTGCGGCATCACGATCTGACATCCTCGCAGCTCCAAGGGCGCGGACCAAAGAAGTAAGGGCATCGTGCACGTCGGAGGTGGACATCGTGAGAGGGCAGGAGACGAGAGTCGTCCGCACGCCGGCGGACTTATATAACGATATGCGGTGCAGATAGCAAGCAGTGAGCCCCATGTTCCAGAGCGTTCAACTGAATGGTGGCAAGGTTCGAGGGTCTGCGTGGGTCTTCCATGCGAATACATAGGGTGTACGAGCGGAAGGATATGGATGAGGATGCCAGGGAAGAGCGGCAGAGCCTGACTTCACGACAGTTGAACGAATCATAGGGAAAGAGTCGTGAGCAAGAGTGTTCTCGATCATGTGATCTTCGAGTGTATTTGTTTACACCATCACACTTTATTCAGCCTCACTAACACCATGATGGTCGAAGCAAACACGTCATGATCAAAGTCAAGGGAAGAACAAGAGTCTTTAATAGACTGCTAATGTACAAGCTTGCAAGAAACTGAACGACCAAGTCTCGAATCGAATCAGACGTTGCAGACCTCGGACGGCCGCCGCATCGGCGCCCGCTCCAACACCTCATCGAGCTGAGTCTTGGGCAGGACGACTTGTAGGACACCCTTGGCGTGCATGACGAACGGCGCCCGGACCAGCAAATCATCGGCCATGCCCGCCGCCGCACACACCGTCGCGGCTTGGAAGCCCTGCGGGTGCATGCCCGCGGGTTGTAGCGCCATGTCGAGTACGGGCTCGATGCCCCCGAACTCGACGACCTTGCGCACGGTTGGCCGCGCGTCGTCAAAGCCAAGCTGGAGGCCGAAGAGGCTGCTGTGCCGGTTCGTGGCGAGCCACAGCATCTGCGCGTCTGTGTCGTACACGGCACTTCCGAACGTCCCCTCCATGAATGCTTCGGGCTGCCTGGAAGCGCAGATGCGGGCGGTGGCTGAGACGGTGGTGGACATGATCGGCAAAAGTTGGAAGACGGTGTCGCGACCACGCCCGAGAATAACGCTGCCTTCAATGAACCTGACGGATGAAGGCGGTAGGTCACCGTGAATAGACGCCGACCACAGCAGCCTCCTCTCTTCGGGGGACCACATAGAGAGTATTGAGTCTTCGGTCACCGCGCCGAGGGTCGATTGCGTAAGGTCGAAGTCGAAGTCCACTAACCCAGAGCCCAGTGGGGAGAACCGCATGCCCAGCTCTCCCAGCTTCTTCTTCGTGATGGGCGTCCCGGTGAACCTCGTACGTACTTTGGAAACGCAGAAGATGTAGACACGAGCGTCGGTGGCGACAGCTAGAGTGTCCGGATCCGTAGGATGCCACTTGACACGTCGAAGTGGGATTGACGATGCGGATACGCAGAGAATGACAGTGCCGCTGCTATCCCGCAATTCAACAAGCGAGCGATCGGAAAAGAGAAAGTGTACTTACAATACGCTCTCTTTCTCATCCATCGGCTCGGAAAGCTCCCAGATAACTAGGCCGCCATCGCAAGTAACGACAGCGACCTGCCGTCCGCACATGGCAAGGTCCCGAACAGGAGCGTTACGCGAGAATGCAGATGGGATCGCAAGTAGCGTCTTGTGGCCGTTCAGCTTGCACATGACACGAATGCCACCTGGTATCTGATCAGCGAAGAACGACTTGTTGGACGAAGGGGATCTGACCCATCGAAGGTACATAGTACGCCGTCCACTTGGTGGTAGCGAGACGCTTCCCAGCGTGGTGAACCTCGTCAAATCGCACTTGCGCAGTTGAAAGAGACTTCAGTGTGTCTCGTGCGACCTGGTTGCGCCGGATACTTGAACCAATGTTGATGTTGAGGCACTGCGCGTGCTCCTTGGTAAAGACCGGAAGAGTGCTCCCGGACGGAGGAGTAGATGGAGATGCTGGACGAGTCGCTGAGTCTCCGCGGTCCGCGCCATTGGAGGCGGCGGGGAAAGGATCATCGTCATTGGGGTTGGCAGGTGTGCGGGCGAGCCTCGGTGTTCCTGACGGACCATCTTCTTCGAGAGTCTCGGTAGAAGGCTGCGTATTGGCAAGTCCATGAGAGTCGTCGCATCCTGACTGTCCTCAGATGAGGGCGAACTCTTTGGTCGATTCCAGGTCACCAGGAGACAAAGGCTTGAGGAAGAGGCCAAAGACCTTCTCCATGATCGAAGGTCGGCCAACGGCGCTAGAGATCGCAACGGGGCCGCGGAGCGCCTCGCGAGCCATCGTGATTTTGATGTACGTGTCAAAGCCGATACGGTGTGCTTCTTCCGGGTGAGGAAGAGAGGGGGCCTCGCAGACATCCAAGTACGCCCTAGAGAGCCACGAGTCCAGGCCGTAGTCGTGTGCGAGCACAATCTTGTCGATAGGAGAAGTGAGAGTTGCAAGACGGCCGATAGCAAGGTCCCGCATCGAGGCAAAGCCAAAGCAGTGAGAAAGCTTGAGAACGGACTGCCATTCATCCTTCGAGGAGAACGGAGGTTCGTTGGAAATTCTGCACATTGGTCAGCGGACGTCGAGCACGATGAACATAAGTGCCTCACTTGCAGTAGAGCGCATCTAGGAAGGTTTCGAACTCGAGAGCGGTGACGCCGTCTAGGACGATGATTCCGTCCGGACGGTCTGCCGCGCGAGCGAGAATGGACGCCAAGTGCTTGGAGTCCCATTCGAAGGTGCTCCCGTTCACGCGAAACAGTGTTTCACCGGCCTAGTTGGGAGCATTCAGTCGACAAGAGGATCGTGGATAATGGCAAACACTGACCAAAAACTGGACATGCCGGTCCAAAAGGTAGTAACGCGTACTCCGCATAGCCTTGACTGCCAATGTCGAGGAGGGATCGAGTGAAGATATGTGGTCATCTCTGTCGTCGCAGACGGAGCTAACGGAGCTGTCTGCGGATGCAGTGACGCAGACGTATTCATCCGAGTCGAGAGCAAGATGAGGGTGGATAGCCGCTGCGCGATCGACGTGGTCGTTCGCCGGAATGGGCCGACGAGACTGCAAAGCCGTGTTGTCATCGACATCATGGCCGAGCATCCTCAGAGTATCCAGAGTACGTGTCAAAGCAGCAAGTGTTTCTTGAAGGTCGTGACTGGCCATGGAGAGACGAAGGGGATGCAATGGCCAGCGGATGGATGCGGGGCTTTATAGAACCGAAGGGTGACGTCGGTTGGGGGAAGCGCAGGAGAGCGATAAGGAATGCGGCAACATTCAATTTGGGATAGGAAAATACTGGCCAGACCCAAATGCTTCTGTGTTCGACATGTGTGAGAATTCGAGATGCTGTGGAACCCTCGAACTTTGTTACTGAATGCGAGGACCGTCCCACGACTTTGCACGAACGGGGAATGAAGAGACGTCACTTGGCATGGTTCTGTCGACTGTACCAGGGACGATGATCTATCACAACCTCTGCGTTGCGTGCACTCAAGGCAGACCCCAGCCCAATGAACAAGAGTCCCAAGGCAATCCCGTACATGAAGTAAACCAGACTGAACGGTAGGATGAGCAACTAAGTTCGAGTACTAGCCAAACAAAGGACACGTACTTGAGTAGTGGCGGGGCAATTTTGATCTCATCCCGATCCTGAGCTAGTCGAAACGTCGGCTCAGTTTGGAGAGGACTGTTCACATATTTGACCAACGTCTGAGGCTTGTCCTCAGCTGAGATAGACACCGGAGCTGCTACTTGCTCTCGAGGAGTTGGGCTAGCACGGACTCTGATGATCGAAGGTAAATTGAAAGCTTGCAGAATGACATCAACGCGGTGCTCCATATCTGCGAGACCGGATAACCGGAGCTCATCTCGAGCCCTCGCAGTCATCATGAAGACCTCCAGACCCAGACGTCGACCGTCCTCCGGTGATGGCAAAGAGTCCGACTCGCATATGTCCACATATGCCTGTGGTAGCCAGTCCTGGACGTCGTACTCGAGCGTCAGTACAATCTTGTCGGCGGGTGACGTGATCGGAGAGAGTCGCTTTATGGCGAGTGCTCGCATCGACGAGAAACCGAAGAGATGCGAGAGCTTAAGAACGGATGTCCAATCATCCGAAGTTGACAGAGGTGGCTCGTCTGATATTCTTCAAGTGAAACGAGCGTGAGTGAGTGAGTGTAAGAGCTAGGAAATGTTTCTCAGGCACGTACTTGCAGTAGATGGCGACGAG
>LCTX01002146.1:0-16354 GCA_002233555.1 Limonomyces culmigenus | reverse complement strand
TGATTCGTGGTTGCTGTACTGTAGGATACTATTGTGAATATACAATGATTACGGGCTGTATACCACGGCCTAACGGTCTCTATCAATGTCTATTGTATGACTACAGAACAAAAGGTTGGCTATGGAGCACTACTGTAGCAATGGAGGTGTCTATGGTGTATGTGATAACAGGGACCAACCACTGGGCCTATGGGAGCTATGGAGGCCTAATGAGTCCTACATTAGCTTCCAGCATTTTCCTGATGGACACGGAGTATGATGGCAAGGGATGGCATTTACTCGATTTTGCGAAAGTTGTGGTCCTGTCGACATCTACTTCGGCTGGATACTTGTCACCTCACGAAGAGTGCCCACGCTGGCTCCTTGGTGTACGTGGCCACACTCCCGAGTAGTATCCCGTCTTGGGGCAGTTTTGGAAGAATATGTGGCCACTCTTACAACGCGAGCTCCCTGTACAGGAGCGGTGGCACCAGGAGTTCAGGAAGGATCTTGATGCGTTGTTGCAGCCAAAATAAGATATGACCTTGACTCGATAATTATCACATTATCTTCTATCACGCTCCAACCACCCCGCCCACAAGCCGGCCGTCCACATACACACGACGTATGTTGCGATCGTCGCCTCCGAAGAGCAGGTGCTCGAGCATGGCTTCCAGTTGTCCATTGGCGTCTGCACCTCGCATGCCCAGTCCAAGCACATCGTCGATGTCTGGCCCCCACACCGCTGGATTTCCACACTCGGCTCGAGTGCTTGCGACCAGAGCATCGAATGCCTTGCCGGGCGCGAAAGAGCCGACCCGGTGTTCGAGTGCGCACACATGGGCGCCACCGAGAGTCGCGAGGTACAAGAGCGTCGCTACGGGGAGTTGTTCGCGGGCAAATCGAGCACCTTTCGGTGGAGGTTGCTGGACAGCGCGTGCCTTGGAACACATGCTTGCGTGCTGCACAGCTGTGAGTATAGATGGAGAGAAGCCGCCTGAGACATCGGTGCCTAGCCCGACCTAGTGGCAGGAGTTGAGATAAATGACTTCGCGAAGACTGTGAACACCTACATTGATCCCAACGTCAAGCATCTCGCCCACGGGCGCAAGGCCACTCCGGAGGTTGAAGTTGCTCGTCGGACAGTGGCTGACGCCCGCCTCACGCTTCTTGATGAGCGCGAGCTCGTCGTCAGTCAAGTGAACACCGTGCGCAAGAACCGTCCCCCGTCGGAGCAGCCCACTAGCATCGTACACAGCCGCATACGTCGGCTGATCCGGATAAAGCTCATGCGTGCGTTCGATCTCTCCTGTGTTCTCGGATATGTGCGTCTGGATGCGCAGAGTGGCGTCAGATGCTGCGAGTGCACCAAGGGAATCCATGAGGTCGGGCGTGGTGGAGATGGCAAAGCGCGGAGTGAGGATGGGATGCACGAGTGACCGTTGATGGTCGTACTTGTGCGCCGACGAAAGCCCCCGGATGTGGTCGATCAAGAGTTTCGTGTCCGCTAAGGACGACTCTGACGAAGCTTCGACATAGTAGGACGGGCATTCCCGGTTCATGTTGCATTTCTGAACAGAACGTCAGCTGCGTAGAAACCAAAAAGTGCTTTGAAACGTACGCCAACGAACGCTCGTTGACCTAAGGTACAGAGTTGTGAGTAGATAGGTTTGACAGGAGGAATGAGACTCACCTTTCGCATGAACAATGTCTGCCAGAATTTTCGTGGACTCGAGATGCAACGAACCATAATAGCAGCATGTAGTGGTCTGCGCACATGGTCAGATGCCTGACTGATGAGAGGGAGCTGGTCCTGACCCCAGAATTAATGTATCGTGGGACGACCATCTCATAAACCTTCCGAGCAAATTCTACGTCCGAGAACTTACTTTCCATAGGAAAGGTTACGTTCTCAAGCCATTCCAAGAGTGTATACTGCTGCCCGCTGAGAGCAAACGTCAGTTCAATCCTTGTCTGGCAGAGCCAACATGCTGCACACACACCTCCCTATATTGGGCACCTGAGGGGCATGCTGTACCGTAGTTCAATATGGAGCAACAGTTCATCTGTTGAACGAGAACGTACCGTATGTGTATCGATGAAGCCAGGCAACAGGAACTCGCCCACCCGGAGCTCAACAACATCAGCGTCGAGCCACCCCCGGGCACCGAGGACCTCCTGCAGAGAGCTACTCTCCACGTCTTCCTCTATCCACGCGATATCGCCGGCCGTGGTCACAGCAAGAGCCGCGCGTGGAAGAGCCTTGAAGGTCGAGAGGTCGACTGGGTTGACGATGGCGCCATAGAAAACTGTGTTCTGGGAGACCATGCCGTTCTATGCTGGCGAGCGCGGAAAGGCTCTATCGAGGTGGAAGTGGACGAGCACAAGGCGTGTGTACCACGCTTGCGACATGATAGCAGCTTGAGGTGAAGCGGTCGCGTGCCGCTTCTCATCGGTTTACAGGTTGCTCTTATCTTTCAGCTTGCCTGAGTTGCAGCACACTCCTGAGTTGCAGCACGCTCCTGAGTTGCAGCACGCTCCTGATCCAGCCCTACGATGCCTGACTTACCTCCGGAACTTTTGGAATCTATCTTCAAGCAAGCATGTGTGGATGGCGGATTCACAGCTGCCACCCTCGCAGCAACTAATAAGCATTTCCGTGCAATCGTTGCCCCGTTCCGCTACGATGTTGTCACTCTGATCGGGCTCAGGAGTGTATACGCATTTGTTCAATTGGAGAGCGTTTTCCAGTCAAGCGACTCTTGTTCAGGGATCAAGCTCCGCCTCGTCCACATTCCGCAGCGCCCATACACTCTACGGGATTCGCTCAGATAGAGGAGGAATGGAATTATCCAGACCCCAAGCGTGTTTCCAAAGGCTCATATACGTCGCACCCCCCGCAAGAAGTGGGGCGTGATCGCGTGCGAATGACTATGCATGACGCTTTATCCTTCATTCTCACCCGGTTGAATCCAGAGATATGCAACCTGATGCTGGTCCTCACCTGGGCTACCAGTTTTGTTCTCATTCCCATTCGGATGCCGAGGCTGACCAGCCTGACTTGCTGGGTCACCACGGACTTCAACACCCTTCCCATCACCCAAGCGCAACTCTACAACGACGTCACATACCGACCATGGCTGGATCAGCAACGAGACCTTCTCCCGAGCCTTACGCGACTGCATGTGATGAACTCCAACTTGACATACTCACCGTTCGCTATGCAAACAATTCCACGACACATCACACACCGGATCTCCAACGAAGACAGTATGGAACATCTCTTTCAGCTCTTGAGCAATGCACATCCAGGTCGCTTCCCCTCAAGTGTAAGAGCAGCTGGAGCGTGGTTCCCGCCAGGTACACAGCAGATCGTGCTTCGTCCCCAGCCCGAGCCCGTTCACTACATCACTCGCCCTCAAAGTAGAACTCTTGGAGAGTGGAAGCAACTGGGTCATTCCATGGGCACGGCACTCTGGATTGAAGATAATATGGGCAAGGCCTATGGCTTCTGGCAGGCTTATCAAGAACTAGAGGTTACCCGTGCTCCGCACGGCAATAGCATCAG
Source organism: Limonomyces culmigenus (assembly GCA_002233555.1). Classification (NCBI taxonomy): domain Eukaryota; kingdom Fungi; phylum Basidiomycota; class Agaricomycetes; order Corticiales; family Corticiaceae; genus Limonomyces; species Limonomyces culmigenus. Next base: position 12,807 of record LCTX01002146.1, on the reverse strand, counting down.
TTCAAGCGACTTTGAGGATGCTGTTGTAGTCATATATACGAAGTTTCTGCTATCAAGGAGACGTTTGTCGCTCGGCCGGCTTCGCCGGCCAGCTCCGCGCATCTCCCGTGTCCCGAAGAAAACTATACCAAATGGTAGCCATCTCTGACGGCGTCGGAGACCTGGCATTACCCTTGAGATCCTCACAGTGTGATCTGCATTCAGTTCCTCTGACATGGCTGGTGTGCCAGTCCGACGCTTTACCCGTGCTAGCTTTTGCCGCCGCTTGTGATACTGCAAACATCACCATCAGAGCTCATCATGTGGTCCGCGCTTTGGCTCCGCAAGCTGCCCGCGCGGCCTGCAGAAGTGTAATCAAGATCGCAGAGCGTGTGGAGGCCAAGCCTCGGAGTTGGAGCAGACCCGAGGGCATATGCCTGCAGACCGAGGCCACGACCGCATGTGCACGCACCATAGAAGTATAAGCATGAACGTATAGAAACATCGCTATGATAGCATTCGAGGCTACAGTACAGTGGTGATGGTGAGAGAGACAAACCGGCCGATCCCGCGAGCCGCAGCTGTGCTTTCGCGCTTCTGCTCCTTGTCTTGACGTTTGTCTCTGGGCCAATCGGAAAAAGGTCGGAGGGTGTTCTCCTTTGTATAGTAAGGATGGCTTGATGACGCATAGTAGCATAGTACAGGAGTGGGAAGCTACATAGGCATGAGCTTGAGGAGGTTCAGGATCGCCGTGACGTTGCTTGTGTCAGACAGGGGTTTTTATGAGATGAAAGCAAGTTATGATGTACGAAACAACAGGTCTACTGATCTACATGTATGATTAGAGAGAAAGAAAGCAGGGTACACACAAGCCGAACGATGATGACAATGCATAGAGAAGTGGGGTGTGAGGATGCTCGTGACAAGAATATATAGCGGATGAAAGCTGGTGGGCTTTGGGAATGCAAAGGAATAGGGGGGCAGACGAGGGAGTGGCGGTAGTTTAGGTCAAGCCGGGTCGAGTAGGAGGCAAAGAATGTAGGAGGGCGATCTCTGGAGTCGTCATGAAGCATGCGGGCGTGTTGTTGATAATTTAGTGCATAGGCCATGGAGCGTGTCGTTGACCTGTCTGAGTGTTCGTCAGCCAGAGCACAACTATGCAAGGGTGGGATGGTATTCACCAATGACGCGAGTAAAGTGTCGTAGCAGGAGAGGCCTCAGTTGGTAGAGGCCTTGGAGCGCGTAGAGCGCGTGGACTCCTGCGAGGGCTGGCGCTTCATCCGCGGTGTGTTGTCAAAGAGGGACAAGGACTGCAGCGTAGTCAGTTACGGCGCACAACATGCACATATCGCGTCACTGACCATGAGGAGAAGGTGGTCGGCAGCGTTCTCGGGCAGAACACGAGAGCCGGACGCCTCAGCGACGAGCGGAGTGCACTCGGTCTTGCCATCATCCGAGAGCGGGAAGTGGCGGGCGAAGAAGCGGGAGAAGCGGGCCATTTGATGTGTCGGGGAGGGGTGGTGGTGGTGTGGGACGGGAAGGGCGTGGAGAAGAGGGCCGTGCGGGACGGGGGCGAGGGCGAAAGCGAGGTGGTTGGCGGGGCTGTAGTCACGCGCGCCGGCGTCCCGTTATATGCGGCGCGCGCTCGGAGGACCGGGCCAGCGCGTACTCTTTCACACCTCCCCCGCGTGCCGGATCACAGCCCAAAATGAATCGGAGCCGCCTGCTCGGGCGCATTGTGCCGCGCTTTGTTGTTGTGAAGGGATGGCCGCCCAGCAGTTGAATTGCGAGTCATGGTGACGCGCCGACCCAGCGTGGAGATTTCCCTTTGTGGGAATCGGGAGTCAGCACCGAGTCGGAGCACCGCGCGCCGAGTACTGCGCGCGTGCGCAGGTCCTCGACAGCATGGTGGCTGGGTTGCAGCATCTCTCCTCATCGAGGGGAACAACGTCAAAGAGCCTCAAGAGTTCCTGGTCATCGGAAGCCGGACCGATGTGAAGAATGAGAGGACAAAAGGAGGTGGAGAAGGAAGAAGGCGGCGGTTCCGTGGCTGGGATGATGTCCGCGCAAGCCTCGTGGCGCTGGGAGCGTGTTTGATCGTCGCCGACACGCCACACTGCTGTTCGGCCCACCCACGCAGCCTGCAGGCGCACGCAACGGCCATGATGGAGCCGGGGAAACCCATCTGCATTCCTGCGACGATCAACCCGGGGGTCAATTCGCAGCTCGGAGACACAGCTATCAGTCGTTTTCGTCTGTAGGACGCTCACAGACTTACACTTATACCAAAACAGGCGGAATGAGTAGGGTTTGATTCAAAGTGAAGTCGCCCAACAGTTGGCGCGCCCTGACGCCTCATTGCATGACGAGGTGCGACACAGGCCTGCTTTAGTATGTCCAAGACTTACAGACTAAATACGTGCTTGATGGGCGAGATTGATACAGAGACAGCTGTTCCCAGCCTAAAACGAAAGATCTTGCATCATGTACCAACATTGACCGGTGTAACAAGCTGCAGAGTTTGCTGTATACAGATTGGAAAACGTTGCGAGGGATCCTGAAACAGTGTACAAAAAGATTATTACGACGACAACGACAAGGGACAAGAAAAGCGAACAGGGGCAGTTGTTCAGCGGTCCTCAGCCCATTCCTGCAAAGGCAAAATGTGAGTTTGATTTGTTTCGGCCAAACAAAGAAAGACGCGTACGTTCTCCTTCTTGATCTGCGCCTCCTCCTCCGGCGTAAAGTCGTTGACGATGTTGAAGAGCTTGCGGATCTCCTCGGGTGTCTTGCCCTTGATCATGTTCGCGACCGTCTTGCAGCCGACGTCGCTGCAGAAAGGGATGAGGCGTCAGCGGGCGATGAGAAGCGCGATAAAGACGCACAGCAGCGGCTTGATGTCGAGGTAGTTGGCGGCGAGGATGATCTCGAACAGCATCTCCTGGTCGACGGTGATGAACTTCTGGTCCCACTCGCCGATGTCGGTCGAGCGCTTGCGGTTGTCGTCCTGTGTCTCGTCCGTGGTCGGGAGCGGCTCGCCGCGGTGGTGCTCGCAGTACTCGAGCACCTGAAACACGCGTCAACAACGGGCGCATACACGCATGTGGCGACGCACCTTCTTGAGCACGCTCGAGTTCACGTTCGGGAGCGGGATGGGCTGGTCGGATTCGCCGACGTCTGCGGGTAATCGGGCACGATCAGCACAGGCGCGCGGCAAGCACAAAGAGGCGCCGCACCCTCGAGCATGTTCTTGATGAGGACGGAGCGCTCGGCGACCTCCTTGTCGACGGTGAAGCTCTCGTTGTCCGAGGTGGTGAGGAGGACCATGATGTTGAGCTAGCGATGTTGTCGGTGGAGGGAGGAAAAGGCGGGGCGTGTGTCTCACGCCTGGGTTGAGAGCGCTAGACTTCTTATGTGTCGTGACGTACGTGGGTCCGCGCGCCGCTCTTGCCCCGATTCATCCTCGACTGACCCCCAAATGGTGTTCGCGGCCGCACTCTCGTCCCTACGGGCGTGCTTGGACAAGTCACGCGTCTCCTTCTCTGGCATCGGTATGACTCGCCTGCAGCGCCTTGTCTGCTCGACGGCGCGGTAACGAGCGACGTGGACACGCAGGTGCTGTCCGGACAGCCACCAAACGTGCGGGAGGCACTGTCCGCAACCACGGTGGCTCGCCCGGCAAGCGTCTAGGTCTCAAGAAGTTCTCAGGTAGTTGTTTGTGCGTTGTTGGCGGGCCCTTGTCTGACCGTGCCTGGCCTTGTATCTACCAGACCAGTATGTGATCCCCGGCAACATCATCGTTCGCCAGCGCGGCACAACCTTCCATCCCGGGCAGCACGTCAGTCTTCTGTGCTTCTTTCTTGTGTCTCATCCCCCGACCGAGAGTCAACGTTTTCAGGTCGACATGGGCCGTGACCACACCATCTTCGCGACCGCGCCCGGCTTTGTCCGCTTCTACAAGACAAAGTGGATGGCTGGCGAGCGCAAGTTTGTCGGCGTCGTCCTCAACCGCGGCGATAGACTGCCCCGCGACGAGGAGAACCTTGGCCGGAGCCGTTTCTTCGGCCTCGTCAACACCGTGCCGGACGCCTCCGCATTCCCGGTGCTTGCAACAAAGACATCATCAGCCAAGCCACTCCTTGCTTCGGAAACTGCGGCAGCGGCTGTCCCCGAGTTGGACGTCGATGTTGCTGCGCCCACCGCCCCTGCAGCATGATGACCAGTCTCCTTCTCCACTTATAGAGTAGTTCCCCGTAATACAGCACAATGCAATGCCTCGTACACCACACGTAACAGGGTATCAAGATGACTATATCAGCACACATTAAGGGCGTAAAAGCAAAACGAGAGGCGAAGAGTGTGTCATGTCCGTGTCCGAGGCGACTGGCGCGAGCCCGAGAGATCCTTGACGTCGAAGAAGATGGCGAAGCCGAACGCGAGCGTGAGGAAGCACGACGCCGCACTCGCGACGTTCCACGCGTCGCACCAGCCATCGAACGCGTTCGGCGGGCAGCGGGGGCCCGAGAGGATGTACACGAATCCGGCTGCCCAGCCGAGGAACGCGAAGACGTCGAAGGCCATGATGCGCCGGAGGTGTGCTCGCGCCGTCTTCCACTGCGCCTCCATCGCGAGCCCCGCGAAGACGCTCTTCCGGCGTGGCTTGCGCTTGCGTTTGGCGGGTGCCGAGGACGCGCCTGCCCAGCTGCGTTCCTCGTCGTCCTCGTCATCTTCGTCTTCCTCCTGATCACGGCCGCGACCGAACATGGTGGGGTCGACGATGAGGTTGACCTGGACGTCGCCACCGCTGGGTGCGCCCTTCTTGCCCTTCTTGCCTTTCTTGCCGGGCTTGCCTCCACTTTGCATAGGTAGGACCATCATCCCGTTGGGCATCTGTGGTGCTTGTGCAGAGCGGTCTTTGCGCGAGCCAGAGCAGCAGGGACGTAGGAGGAAGAGGTAGATCACAAGAAGCGACGTCACCACGGACATGCCGTACAGCACGTACGCTCGTGGTGTGCCTCTGGGCGGTGGTGACTTGCTCGGCTTGATCATCTGCACAAATCACATCAGCGAAAGCCAGAGACCAGCAAGTGTGAGATGCTTACCACGGCAGCGTATATTGAGGTGATCGCTGCACACAGTGCGAGGACAGCCTGCATGAAACGGACGAACGCCCGCTTCTTCGGGCCTTGTGTGACGAGCCGGCCCTTCTTGTCCACACCGCCGATGAGGAGCGCCTCCTCATCGTCCCCACCCCGGTCCACGCCGTTGTTGCCCTCGCCTGCAAACTCGCGTTCGAGCATGCGCAGACGCTCCTCCTTCATCGCACCGTCCACGAGCGGCTCCTGCCCACTGGAGGTTCCGCCCCATGGGAGAAGGTCGTTCGAGTGCGAGTTGATGGACGGGTACGGTGCGGGCGCGTACGGGTCGTGTGGGGTGTAGGCGCCCAGGTCGTGGTCGTGCAGGTGTGTAGGGTAGCTGGGATCGAACACATCGGGCTTGATGGGGCGTTGCCCGGAGCCGAGAGATTGTCGGGACGAGCTCGCGGCGGCGTTGGGCGCGAACCACCCACGCGACCACGCCGGGATCTGGGCGATGTCGACCTCTGTCTCTTGATCCTCACGCTTGGCGTGGCCGTGGGAAGAGGGCTGGGGGTAGCCGTACCCATAGTCATCGGGTGGCGGGTCGTAGTGGCGGTGTGAGCGTGGAGGGACGGGAAGCGAATACGGCCTGCGGGACGGGGTGCGGGCGGAGGAGTGGGTGTGGTGGGTGGTGTATGATGGCCCGGAGGTCATAGAGGGCACAGAGCCGAACGAATCGACGGTGTTGCCGGTGCGCAGGGGCCGAACAGCGGCAGGCGCATACGGCTCGTGCGCGGCGTATGCGCGCGGTGGTGCAGGCACACGCGGGCCGTACGCGTCGCGCCGGCCCGAGTGCAGTGCGTGCGAGTAGTCTGCGAGATCGAGCGCCTCGACGGAGCTGTCCGAGGCCTCGCGCGCACGCCGCCAGCCGCGACCGGGCTCCGGCGGCGCAGAGTCCCCGAAGTAGTCGTCGTCGTACACAGGACGATGGGTGGGCGGGCGCGGGTCGAACGGCTCGGGCGACCACGGCCGGCGGAATGCGGACGGAGGCGGAGGCGTGTCGAGGCCCGGGCGCGAGTGGTGGGGCGCGTACATCGGGAGAGGGGAGGGAGCGTCGGGCGTGAAGGGGTCGTGTCGTGGCGGGCGATGGTGAGGGGGCGTGGGTGTGGGCGTTAGTTGCTTGTGGGGTGTTGGGGGGAATATAATATGGTGCAGATCGCCCGACGGGACCACGCGGGAGGAGGACGCGGTCGTGAGGGGGTCGCAGCCGTGGACGGGGAGACCAAAGCACGGATCCCGGCACTTTTGGCCGGGAACGTGCGTTCGCTGCTTTGGGCGTCATCGGCTTGAGCGACTACCACCACCTTCGCTTGCTCGACACGACGGATATGGCTCCTGCACACACCGTCGGTATTGCGCGCTGTGCTGTCTCGGCTACTATGGAAATCCGCGCACGCAAAAATAGAAAACGCATCATGGCAGCGGCTCCGCCCTTATAGTCCGCAGTCTTGCAGCTCCCCACCGCCTCTCAGACTCTACCAACAACCCGCACCATGGGCTTCATTGCCCATTTTCGCAGGAGTAGCAGCTCTGCACCATCCTACTCCAAGTCTGAGAAGCTGCAGGCAGAGGCAGCAAGCCAAGCCGCCCAGATCGAGGCGATTGAGGACGAGATATGGCCGGACGATGTGACCAAGGAGATAGTCCACCGTTATCAAACCGTTGTGGGACTATCTCACGTCCGCGGGAGCAACCCGAGAGTGCGTCACTTTAACAAACCTGTACGAACGGATGCTGATCTACTTGTCTCAGAAATATCTCAAGTACCTGCGTGAAGGCTACTTTAATCCAATCCCTGTTTACTGGGCCAACAACCCCAACTCTCCCCTTTGCGTTCAAACGCCCTTTGGCAGGTTCGACGACGTTGCTGAGAGTGAGCTCGAAGTCGTGGGCTTGAGTGCAGTGAGTGATGCTTACCTACGATGATAGAGAGATTGTACTGGGTGCTCAACCACGCTGTTCACCCCGGCTTACCGCCGCAGGTGTTCATGGTGAGGATATCCACGTGCGTCGTATATAACGCACTAACTGGTCACACAGCGCCCCGACGCGTGGTCAGAGTCCCAGATGGCGCAGAAGAGAATGCGTAGAGCTCAGCCGGTTGACGCCAAGTATGCAAGTAAAGTATGAAGATACTGATGGTGCGTTACTTCGGTGCTGACTGCTCCAACAGTATGACACCTTTCGCTCGCAGTACGAGCGCCAGGGCTACTCGAAGCAGGTTCCCCCAGCGCCTCTGCACAAAGAGTTTGCAGAGCTGGGTAAGACCCACAAGGGCGGCATGGGCGTTGACACCATGATCATGATTGACGTGAGCGGGTAAGCCATGACACACAAGATATCATCTCGTACTTCAACCGACATCCACCACAGCTCTATGGGATGGCAGCACTTCGGCTTCGACCAGCCACGCCACATAGACGTGGTGCACTCTATCCTCGCACGTGCGATGCACTTCACGACTCCGCGGGACCACTACCACCCTGAAAAGACAGAGGGCGGCATCGACGTCGTTACCTTCAACTCGACCGGGCGCCACGTCGGCAAGATGAATGAGCACAACTTCGGCCGTAAGTGGCGGGAGATCGAGGGCTCCGTCGGCCACGGCACGCGGGTCATGAGCGGGTGGCAGAAGGTCAAGGATGTGAGTTCCGAGGAGCATCTAAGCTGAGGGGTCTTAAAAACCTGACGCGTTATCTAGCATCACTTCAGGAAGCATGGTCCAGCCTCGGGTGCAACATACCATCCAACGTACGGTTGGCAGGCGGGTCCCGGCATGGTCAAGCTATCTTTGCTTGTCCTGCTTGACGGCGAGGCCATTGATATGGATGAGTGGGAGCTGGAGATTTTGGGGGAGACATGGGCCTACGTGACCATCTTGCTGAGTGAGTGTACCTGTTTCTGAGCGTGATGGACTGGGATACTGATGACCATATAGTCGGCCGGGACGGCTGCCCGGACCACCACCGGCACGCGAACGAACTCGAGCGCGTGTCCCGTGCGAACCCGCACGTCCAGTTCTTCGACTGCCAGGGGCGGATGTCGGAGCGGCTGCTTCTGCACGACGTCTTGCAGGCGTTGTACCCCGCTCAGCCGCCCTCGGACGAGGAGATCCTGAATCCAGAGTACGATCACCCTCCACCCTCGTACACTGCATGAATGTCACCCTCGATGTATTTCTTGTATCTGTACGGTTCCGATGTGACTTCCGTTTGTGGCAGTGCTCCGGAATGGACGTTCGCTGCTTTGGGCGTCATCGGCTTGACCGCCAACCACTACCACTCACTGAGCACCACACAACTGCGGATGCCTCTTGCTTCTGCTCTATGCACACACCGCTAGTCTTCGCATGTGTTCTCGCCCACCTCGCTGTAGTCCTCGGCCGGCCCAGCCAGCAGGCATTCCGTGTTCAGCATGACTTTGCACTGGGAGTTGACCAGGAGATATCCTGGGCACCCACTGCCTCTGCACCGTCAACAGAAGGGCTGTCGTTGACGATCAAGACACGTCCGACACGGGTGTCGAGGCCTGTGCCTGTTAATCTTGTTCAACAGGCTCGGCGGGCGTCGATGCATGACGGGCTGAGCATGTCCCTGGAATGGACAGACGTCTTGACCACGGGGCCGGATATCGAGGACAGGCACACGCTCTCGCAGGTGAGGCATCAGTTATAGTGCATTGTGAGTAAGATGCTGATGGCGTTCCAGCTAGCTCGTATGGCAGGTGATGCGTACTCTCTTCCCGGCGAGAAGAGGTGGTATGACCTTGACCCGGCCTGGAACCACGTAAATGCTCTATCCCTTTGAGAATGCGCTACAATGCTGACTGTCCCACTCAGAGTTTCCCATTTGGCTGGGAGGACGCCGCAGACGGCTTCCGAGGCCATGTCTTCCGCTCGTCGGACAATGCGACGACCATCTTATCGATCAAGGGCACGACACTGAACGGGCCGACGTCCAAGAAGGACAAGTACAACGATAACTTGCTGTTCTCCTGCTGCTGTGCACGGGTCGACGTCCGGTGGGCACTCCGGACGGTGTGCGGGTGCTACTCGGGTCGCAACAAGTGCGATGCGACATGTTTGTCGGATGCGATGATTGAGGATAGCCTGTTTTACTCGACTGGAGTGGTGAGTGGACAAGAGCCAAAGGTGTTCAGATGAAGTACTCATGTGTGAAACAGAGCCTGGTCACGCAGCTCCTGTTGATGTATCCGAACGACGACATATGGCTGGTCGGGCATTCTCTAGGGTCAGTGGCTCGGGCATGACTCTTCTGTACTCTTGAGACTCATGCATTTTCAGGGGTGCCCTCGCGGCGCTACTTGGCACGACATTTGGACTACCCGCGGTAGCCTTCGAAGCTCCAGGCGAGAAGGCTGCTGCCCGCCACCTGCACTTGCCTGTACCGAAGCACATCATGGACGCAGCGCCGGTCACACACGTCTACCACAACGCCGACCCCATCGCGATGGGCACTTGCAACGGCGCGCTCTCGGCATGTGCACAGGCCGGGTACGCCCTCGAAACACGCTGTCACCTTGGTCAGTAAACAGCGGCTGCCAGACCATGTACTCGTTTCTGATGGTACACCGCCACAGGGAAGAGCATTGTGTATGACACCATCGGGGAGATGGGTTGGCGGTCGGACGTGACGCACCATCCAATCAAGAGTGTGATCACGAAAGTCATCGAGGACGAGCGGGAGTGGGAGGACGGTCGGCAGGTCCCCGAGGCTCGACCCGAGGAAGACTGCTTCGTAAGTCGGCTCGCACTGGCATTGGGTACATGAATTGAGCTGACTTTGCTGACAGGATTGCACGAAATGGGAGTACGACGACTTCAAGTCTCGATAGAGCCTTGGTCGGCGCATTTACCTTCATGACTTTTACGAGCATATGTATTTTTAGGTCATGTCGCCTTGCGCAACATGGAAGTAATGTTGTGCAGGGCGACATGACATAATAATACATATGCTGTCATTACAGCATGTTTGAGAATCAGTGTCATGAAGACGCAAATGACATGAGGACTGAGGTATCCCTGACTGCGCTTTCCGTCACCTCTCCTCGACTTCACGTGCGCGCGTTCTTGCTTGCCTTCGTCAACCTGGCTCGGGTACCTTCCCAGATGTACACTACCGATCGTGTCTCGGCTGTATAGGTCGAATTTCTGCTGTGACGGAATCTGGTGGCGCATCAGACGCGTCATGGTCCTCAAATCACGATTACGTACGCTCGGACTTGCCACCCCCACCGATGCTTGCGCGTTCTCGGCACTCCGGCGACGCGGGGCACGATCCGCTGCAAAGTTGGACGGGCGGGGTACATTATAAGGCAGCCTCTGATGTCCGTTATCTTTCCACCAACACCCGGCCGCTCTCTCGCCCTCTGTAAGTTCGATCACATGCAGTACTTCCTTCCCTTGCTGATGGCCGACTCAGAACGGTCTCCCCCTGAATCCATCGCCGTTGAACGTCCAAATGATCCCTTCAGGTTGGTGCTGTCGTCGCAACGAGGAATGTCTGCTGACTTGATCCCATAGCACTGAAGATGACCACGCCGCTGACCTTCCTCGTGCTCGGCGCGACCGGCGGCACGGGCAAGCACTTCGTCGCGCAGGCCCTCGGCGGCGGCCACCGCGTGCGCGCGCTCGTACGCTCCCCAGACAAGCTGCCCGCCGCGACGCGCGCGCAGCTCGACGTCGTCCGCGGCTCGCTCACGGACGGCGCGCTCGACATGGACGCGCTCGTCGAGGGCGTCGACGTCGTCGTCGCGATGGTCGGCGACCGGGAGGCGCAGCAGCGCGCGCTGGTCGCGGCGCCGTTCGTGAAGCGGCTCGTGCCCGCGATGCGCCGACACGGCGTGAGCCGGATCCTGTACCAGGCAGGCGGGCTCAGCCGGCCGTACGGCGGCGCTCTCTCGCCGCTCCTCTGGACGCTTCGCTACACGATCGCGCGCGGGTTCGACGGCCAGCACCGCGACAATGAGGCTGTGATGGCGTACCTCGCGACGGACGCGAACGACCTCGACTGGATCGTGCACCGTGCAGGGATCGGCTCGGACGGCCCGTCTAAGGGCACGCTGAAGCGCTCGGCCACCAACTTTAGTGTGGCGACGCACCGGGACTGCGCCGAGTATACCTACCGCACGATCATGGACCCCGCAGCCGTGCGGACCTGCGACTTTAGCTGCTATGCGTGACCGAGTTGTTCTATACCCCCTGTTCCACGGTACCTATTTGAGTTTTTCCGGTAAAGTTGTGCACAAGCATCAGTCAGAGAGAGCGGCGGCTTCTCCCAGTCACTGTGGGAGTACGAGGAGACTCAAGCAAGAGGGCACAAACACCCACACTAGGAGTGCTGTGCTTCCCTTCCATACTCCTCGTCGCGAAGCTGCAGTGGATGTTTACATTTCTTCATTCTAGCGCATACAAACACATCATGCCGCAGCCGCGACGGGCTCGGCCGCCGCGGGCGGCGGGGGGTTCGTCGCCGACTTGCCCTCGACGCGGATGTCATAGCCGTATCCATGACCAGGCGCACCAGGGACGTCGCCCGGGCCGTCATAGTGCATCGTCGAGATATCGTAGTTGCCTGTAGCTCATCAGCCCGCATCTTCGAGCAGCAAGCAAAGGCCGCACCGATGAAGCGCCAGCCGTCCTCCTTGACGTGGTAGAGGTTGCACGTGTTGCCCGAGAAGGCGTCGCGGTGGCCGGCGGCGTAGATGCTGCGGCGGCCGAGCTCCTGCGCCTCGGCGTCGGTCAGGTCCCAGCGGTAGCCCTGGTCGAGCACGCCGTACGCGAACGTCGAGCCGGACCCGACGGAGAAGAGGTCGCCCTTGAGGCGCGTGCCGTCCGAGTCGACGTAGTACACCGCCGGGCCCGTCTTGTCCCAGCCGCAGATCATCGTGCCCTGGCAGCGCGGTCAGCGTAGGCGGGTGAAGGTAAGCAGAGTAGATACCATGCTCAGGCCCATGCCCTTGTACGAGTACACGAGGTTCGAGAGGTACTTGCTCGCGGCGGCGACGGAGATGCGCTCGCGGTTGCGGAGCTCGTGCAGGCGGCACTGAATGCCGAGGTACGTCTCCCAGTACTGGCAGTCCGCTGCGCAGGATGTTAACAGCACATACGTGCAAACAAAGAAGGGGAACTCGCCAGCGCCGCCGGCCATCGTGCCCAGCAGGTACGGGTTGATCTCGATGACCTTCTTGACGGTGCCGCTTGCTGTGCGTCGTCAGCATCCCGTTAATCAACAAGGAGATGGAACTACACACCGATGTACGAGCCCGCGGTGGCACGCGAGTCAACGGCGACGATGACGCCGCCCTGGAAGCGGAAAGCGAGCGTGGTCGTGCCGTGCTGGATCTTGATCCTGCAGGACGGGTCCGCGTGGTCGTCCGTGTGCAGGCGCAGGAATGACGCGGGCTACCACACATATACACTCAGCCCCCTTCTTCCCTCGCTTGAAGCCATCGTTCACGCACATCGGGCACAGCAGGCACGCCAAACGCGGGCACACCATGCGCGAGGCTGCCAAAGCCTGCGGCGGAGCCCCACTCGCCGTCCTCGAACGTGCCATCTTCGACCGCGAGCGCGCGCGCCTTGCGTAGCCCTGTCTCGGCCCCTGATGCGGAGAATCGGGACACGAGCGTGGTCATGGTGGGATCGGAGGAGGAGACGAGACGCGCGTCC
>LCTX01002143.1:0-24091 GCA_002233555.1 Limonomyces culmigenus | reverse complement strand
CAGCTGCGGCGAAGGAGAGCGGCAGGGTACGAGGCCGGGAGGAGGAGCAGGAGGGGTGGTGGCCCTGGAAAGCTGTCGAACAATTGCTTCTGGCGGAGGAGTGGCGGCGAGGGGCACAACGGATCTTCTGGGCGTAGCTACAGGCGGTAGATCCTTGTTGGTCTCTCGCAGTTGCTGAGACCGGGTGGTCGCAACTATGGGAACATCGCTGGATTCGTCACTAGTGTTGTCATCTGACTCGACACGACGTGGAGTGGCGGCACCGCTGGGTGCGGCGCTCGAGACCCATTCGTCCTCGTCTGAGTCTTCCGTAGATGGGCTGGCGATGGAGAAGTCCGTTCTCGGACGTCGGGTGCGTGACTGAGCCTTCCCAGAAGAGGTACGTCGTACGGCGTGTGGATGGGCAACAGGTTCGCGCTCCTTGTCCTTGCCCTTGTCGAGGCGGACGGCGCTGTTGGTTCTGACGTGCGTGTCCTTCGTACGGGCATGATGAGCCTATACAATCACAGAAGAGACATGAGCGAGGATAAAGAGAGAGTTTGGAAGTGGTGTGGACATACATCAGTGGCAGTATGTCCGTTGTGTGTCTTCGCTGTTGTACGGCCAGCGGGTGGATGTGCTGGGTCCTTCTGCGTAAAGTGCAGGTTGAGGCCCATCTTGGACGAGCCTCCGCTCGCAGTGCGAGCTCCATTCTTAAGCCCGCCGGCTTTGTAGGCTCGCGCAGGCATCGTAAAATCGAGGAAAGGAGCGAGTGGCCGAGTGTCCAAACGGAAAGAGGCGATGTAGGAGAGGAGTTGTGATGCCGGCGCTCGGGCCGAGTGTTCCGCCCCGCCGTTGACAGGTGGACCAGTCAGTGGCTGTGGGGCCTCGGTCTCTTCTTCCACGACACACATCTCGTCCCTTGCACCAATGTTTTCGACGACAGTCTTTCTGTTGGGATTCAACGGGACGTGAGGGGTTGGAAATCCCGGCCCTTATTTGCCATCGCGCCATGGTTGCTGCTGTCATGACCTTCGAGAGGAGCTGCACAAATAGAACCCATTCCGTTGGATCAGTCTCCAGCACGAGCAGCACTCGCCGCTGCTGCATCAAGTTCGTCTAGCGCCGTCTTGGCACGCCTTTGTATAAATGCCAGTCATTCGTGGACTAGCTCTGTCATCAACACACATCTCCCCCTGCTCCCCCAGTTCTCCAAGACTTCGGTATCTTCATAATGCGCACCTCTTCCACTGCCGTTGCCGCTGCTGTTCTTGGCTGGATCTCTGCTGTTGCGGGAGTCACGACCCCAACATGCAACTATGCGCCCCAACAGATTGCGTACCCTGCGAACAACACAAACATCACTACTACCGTGTGTATCGCTCTGGACATCTGTCAGTGCGCAATTATCTCACACATCTCCTCGCAGTACCCCAGCCGGAAGTTCCCGTTCGCTTATTGCTCAAGCAGCGACTATCTGAGCCCGTCTCGTAGCATTCAGGTGAGACTGGAGTCTGCTGTTTTGTTGGTCGAAGCTCACGAGTATCTCCAGGTCATCGCTATCCCTAACTGGGGTGGCAATGGCCAAGGTCTTCCCACCAAGTTTGTTTTGGCGGAGGCAAACGCGACGGCCGACAGCAACGGCTGGCACTACCTTCTCAACTTGACCTTCCCATCGGTCAACAACGTTGTTCCGTCGCAGGCAACGCTGCAGATCCTCGAAACTTTCCACGCTTTACGTCCCGCTCAGCTTCACCGATACTTCGAGCGTTACTGTGAAGTTCTGAGAGACACCTCGTTCTTCTAGAAATGTTTTATGTAGCTTCAAATAGCTCTTAGATGATGCATACGTTATGGCGAATGACGATGAAGATGAGAAAGAGGGAGCTTAGCATCACTTCGCCGGGGCCGGGGTAAAGACGCAGCCATGACGTCGCCTTCGCCCTCCTCGTCCTACGAGCTCTTGCCACCCGACGCCGACGCTGCGGACGCGCAGCCTTCAACACCAATCCACCGTAAACGCAGCACGAGCAAGTGGAAAGACCGAACCGTTCTCCTTGCTTCTCTCTTCACCGTTGCTGTTCTCTCCTTCAACCTCGGACGGTGGTCCACCACTCGGATCTCCTACGATTCGAGCTCGAACAAGACGGGCCTATCAAATAACACAGACACGGATCTGTCCGGAAATACACCTTCTCTGCCTTCGCCCGGGACAGCAACAAACATGTCTGGAAAGCACAGCGTCGGATAGTACGTCACAACATGAGCCAATCTCGTCTCAGGACTGACCCATTCCTTAGCTTTGTGAATTGGTAGGCCCAGATCTAAGTTTATGATACATAGCGCATAGAGCTGAACACATCCTCTAGGGGCATCTACGGCCGCAAATACCCTCCAACTTCCATTCCTGTGAATGACTTGACGTGCGTACCTTGCAAGCCAAAGGGATATCGCGTGTACTAACTCACGAGAATCCCTAGACATATACTCTACGCCTTTGCCAACGTCAAAGCCGATTCTGGCGAAGTGTTCCTGGTGAGCACATCTACCTCGCTTCCATGTGCGAGCTGACGTCTGATGTATCGACAGAGCGATGCATGGGCAGATCAGGACATACATTACCCAGGCGACAGCTGGAATGAGCCTGCCGGAAACCTGTACGGTAACTTCAAGCAGATCTATCTTTTGAAGAAGCAGGTGCGGGTCACGATTGACCACACGATTGATTTCTGAGGCACCGAATGCAGAACCGACATCTCAAAGTCCTCCTCAGCAGTGAGTCCAGATGGCATGGCAAATGTCCAATTTAACGCTTGATGCAGTTGGTGGATGGACATACAGTCCCTCTTTCCATCCGGTTGTGATCAGCAGCTCACATCGAGCGAAGTTTGTCGAAAGCTCAATGTAGGCAATGTGAGTATCCCTCTCGCAACTGCTCTGATATCCTACGCAGCAAGCTTCTCGAAGACTACGGTCTTGACGGGCTGGATGTCGATTATGAATACCCAGGTAACAACGAGCAAGCTCAAGGGTATGTGGATCTCCTTCGCGAGCTCCGGCATGGTCTCGATGAGCATGCCCGGAGGAAGGGAGTGGACTATCGCTTCCTCTTGACAGTGAGTTGATCATCCCATACAATGCTTGAGTATCAGTATGAAAATGAACCTAGATCGCTGCACCTTGCGGACCAGAGAACTACGAGAAACTTCACGTTCGGGAAATGGATGCAAGCCTTGATCTGTGGAATATGATGGCCTACGACTTTTCTGGTTCATGGGACAGCGTTGCGGGTCATCAGGCCAACATCCATGGAGGGCCCATCAGTGCCGACAAGGTTCGTTGTTGTCAGGAATTAATGTCGTCTCTCAACGGTGTTCGCAGGCAATGTCGTGGTATATCGATCGGGGTGTTAACCCGGCAAAGATCATCATGGGTATCCCATTATACGGTATGAGCCAATGGCTTCACTTGCGTCCATCCGTACTGAAAGCGAGACTTGCAGGTCGCTCATTTGCCAGCACGCAAGGTCCTGGGCACCCTTTCTCCGGTGTCGGCCGCGGATCGTGGGAGCAAGGCGTCCTTGATTATCGCACCCTTCCCCTGCCGCAGTCGTACATCTTCCACGACGACAAGCTCGGCGCTGCGTGGTCCATTGACTATGACAAACAAGAGTTCGTTAGCTTTGACGACGCAGAGGTCGGACGTTGGAAAGGCGCGTACATCCGCCAGAAAGGTCTTGGAGGGAGCATGTTCTGGGAGCTTTCGGGTGACAAGGGAATCCCACGGGACGGCATGGAGGGTGGGCTCGAGAAGGAGGAACGGCCTGGCGAAAGCCTCGTCCGGGTGGTTAAGGATGCAATGGGAGGACTGGATCATAGCCGGCCTAACTGGCTCGCGTACGAAGGGAGTAAGTTCCCGAACATGAGGGAGGGCATGTCATGAACGAACATTTTGCATACGTTCTGTAACATAGCAATACGGATACAACAGGGTTTTCTCAGCACAGGCAGGGCAGGTGCAAGTCAACGGTCGAGCAAGAGCTCGATGGCTTGTCGTTGCCCTCCTGGAGGTAGAGCGTGTAGTAGTTGGCATCGGTTGTCGGGCACGCGATGAAGCCAAGCGTGCGGGGGTTGTTCAGGATGATCGTGTCTCCCTCGAGCTCTGTTAATCAATCTTCAATCAGTTCTCCGCCATGTCTGTTTGCAGCAAAATGCACATACGCCAGTAGGTGGTGGTAGGGGACGTGCCCCACGAAAGTGCCTTGTAAGACGTCGATGCCGACAGGGCAACATTCAAATACAGTTGGTTGGTGTTCGACTTGATAGTCCCTCCAGCGATGGTATAATAATCACCAGACGAGGATGGGCCAAGCTCGACCGTTCCAGCTGCAGCAATGGTCAACTTTACAGCATCCACATCTCGGCCGGTCACCGACTCACCATTGTCCTGGAGATAAAAGTGGAAGACCGGAGCCTCTACAGCGCGGATTTGGTAGCCCGTGCCGGTGGTGATTGGTGCGGTCGAGGTCGATGAGGCGGTAGTGGTGACCGTGGTCGTAGTCTTGGTTCCAGTGCTGGATGAGGAGGACGGGGACGACGTCACGGGCTTGGAACTCGATAACGAGCTCGAGCTCGAGCCTGATCCCTTGAGACATTGGCTATAGTCTTGGCCTATGAGCTTTATTTCGATAGTGTAAGGACTGATGTGGGGCTCACATGGGTTCGAGTAGGTGCAGACATATCCCGAGACACAGGTCGTGGCTCCACTCCCTGAAATGACTTTATCAGCTTTTGGGTCACGAAAAGAGCATTCAGTTTGTCACATCCAGTGCCTCCACATTGCTAAAGAGCAGAGTCTGGTCAGATCATGTGATTTTGGGACCATGGACGGGACCACTCACTCCGTAGGCCTGGGACTGAGCCAGAGCTTGTGGCGCGAGAGCGAACGCGACAAGAGCAAAGTGACGAAGCATGGCGAGCGGCTGTTCGTGCACAACCTTCATCTTCCAACCGCCCGAGCATACTTGTAGGCCGCCGGTAAAAGGCCGGGGGATCTTCGCCTGCGGTCGGAAGCAGGAGGCAGCATCATGTGTCGACCGACGGAGGGTTGCGAGAAGCATTGTCGGTGCCTTTCCGATCGGTCGTGCAGGACAATGTCGGGACTCGAAAGGATGAGCATGGAATGTCATGAGAAAAGAAGGTTACAAGTACAGCGGGGTTCTTAGATCGAGGTCATGGAATGTGTTGCATTCCTTTTCTACCCTCGCTTCATTGGATAGGCAGGAAAGGATGAGCTGAACAGAAAGATGGGTTAGTCCCCCTGGGCACTCTTAGCAGAGCGAGGAACGCACCCTCGGTGTTGAAAACGTAGCGGTCCAACGAGATGTGGCCGGGGTCATCAAAGGTCAGGTACCTATAGCCAGCGTGAGGATCTACAAGGAAGTGTAGCGACTGACATCGCTCACAAGTACTTCAAGACCTCGGCAAAGAAGAAGGACTGGTGACACTTATTAGTGACAGTCCGCCGACGCACTACACCCACTTACTTCCAGGTCGCCATTCTGGTTGCTGGTTGACGTAGTGGCATCCGTGACGTTGATTAGGGGTGCGTATCTCGCATTGGACTTCATGTACCTGGCAATTGCCTTGATCCCGCTCGCTGCAAAGTTGTAGTACTTGACGTTGCCTGTGGCTCTCCACGCATAAAACACGCTCTGAACATAAAGCTCAGCACCTGGCCAACCACCAGTGATGTAAAAAACGTACCTCAAATACCTCCGGTCTGACGTCGTAGCCCGAGTCGGTGATCCAGAAACCATCCTTTTTCGCAAAAGCGGCTTGAGATGCTGGCGGGCTTCCGCCACCTCCATCCTTTCCTGTAAACGCCCAAGCACCCGGACCGAGCCCAGTTGGTGTGTTATATGTGGTCATGCAGGCGTCCGTAATGTTCAAGCCCCATTGTACTTTGGCAAGTCAGCTACATGAGTGAGTGTCTAGATGATGGTACCACTCACCGATATCGGGTCGGTTGAGTAGCTTGCCTCCCAGTATCCAATTGCCGCCTGTCAGGTACTGAGTCAACTCGTAGTTCATGGAGAATGGCCTAGGGACGTACCAGCAAAGCATGCCAGATCGCCCATGGAGTAGGACAGAGTACCCGAGTTGTACGGGCCCAGGAACCACTGGCCTCCAGTCGACTGCTTCATGAGGTGGGTGATGGAGGACTCGACCGCGTTCGTCCACGACGTTGCCCAAAGCGGATTAGAGAAGCCGATGAGCTTGGCGTACTAGGGCGTATATCAGTATCTAATCATGAAGTAGCCGACGATGAACGCGCAAACCTTGATAAGGTACTCTAGGTAAGAGTCGTACCCGCCGTCCCACGTCTAAAGGTTGATCAGATTAAGACCATGTAGTCCAAGCCAAATGAAGACTTGCCACAGTGGATCCCGACCCCGTGCCGTCGCTATTTATGCTCTGAGGAGGTAGACCCGGCAAGACCGGGTTTGCCTCGGTCGCAATTGTGTACATGGTCAGATTGGCAAAGCGAATGTAGGTTTGGTTGCCCGTAAACTGCGTGAGCTTCTGGAACTCGAGAATGTTCGAGGCAGCCGCAGCCAGTCCGTTTGGACCTCCGTCGCCTACGTCCGGCGTGTTCGTGCTGAAGTCGACAGAGCCAACCGGTGTTTTGTAGCCCGCAGGCCAGGCATACATCAACCTGTCGCCAAGCTTTTTCGCGTTCGCGAGCAGCGCCGTGTTCGTCTTACCACTCAGTTCGTAGGCGGAAAGCATGCCACCAAGATAGCGAATAGTGGTCTCGAAGAATCTAATCGTGACAATGAGCTGTATACATCTAGTAACGGGACATGCACTCACGAGACATCATCACTTGTCTTCGACGTAGAAAAGTCTACGCCTGCCGCAACCGATACTGCTTGGTTGAACAGAGTCTACCCACAATTGAGAAAATTACTTGCGAAACAGTAAGCAGTGTACATACAGTCTGGCCCATGATGTAGAGCGTATCCATTGCATCAAAGAGGGTTGAGCCCCATCCGTTACGTGGATCCTTGTAGCTCTTGCTGATCGGTTCGAGATCGTCGTGACGAGAAGCATACTTGATGTACGCATTGTAGCCAGTCAAGAACACACTTTGTACCGCCTGCCTGTTGGCGGCAGCGTCACTTGGGAGTGTAATGTCAGCCTTCTGGACAGTGCCCGCCGCACGGGCAGCCGAGCTCCCGAGGGCAAGGTAGAGCATATGGTGAGAGCGCATGGCGAGAGGATTCGTCGGAGGGCAGTTATCGGCGTTCCTAAAGATTCATAGGGATGCAACACTCTGAATTTATATAGATATCACCAGGGACCGAAGGCAGTTGGTTCGGGAATCGGGAGCGACATCCTCTCAGTTCTCCGAGCCAACCGCAGGGGTCACGCGTGAGAAGACGCGACCCATGCTTCCAGTCGCACAGAGATGTTTGCATCGTAGGGAAGGGATATCAGATGACCGCCTCCAACGCTTCAGCTTGAGGTCATACGAGATGGGAAGAGCAGAAGAGCAAGGACTGTCGGCCAGGGGAACAGGCGCTCGTGTGCATCCCTTGCCTTCGCACATTCGTTCATCCACTCCTGGCCCGCAATCACATTGCATTCGCTTGCCTGCATACTCGTGGTTAGCTAGCTGCGACACTGCAGAGAACTTGGCTGTTGGCCCACGGCTCTCCACGGACTTCTGGTATTGCTGTTAAGCTGCTCCAGTTCTCAGATACTCAAACATGGCGTCAACACCTAGTTCGTTCTCCTGCCCTGGACCTGACGCGTTCTTGCATGCTAAACTAGTGGCGCCATCTTCAGGTACAGGAAAGCTTTCGAGAGAAGAGTTCCGTCGGCAAAAGGACCTCGATGCTGCTCGTAAGGCTGGAACAGCTCCGGCTGAGCGAGACGAGGAGGGTCATGCTATCAATCCACATATTCCTGGTGCGCACACCATATCTTGCCCCTCCTATTATATGTACTTACTTTCTCATATAGAGTACATGTCGAAGGCGCCATGGTATCTTGACACTGGCGGACCCTCACTCTCCCACCAGCGTCGTCCTCGGGACGACCGCTCTTCAGACAAGCTCGACGAATGGTACGACCGTGGCACCAAGGTCGGGCCTGCTGCAACTAAGTACCGCAAGGGCGCCTGTGAGAACTGTGGTGCTATGACACACAAGAAGATAGACTGTCTTGAGCGTCCACGACGCAAAGGTGCACGTTACACCGGCAAGGATATCGCTGCGGACGAGCTTGTACAGGCTGTCGCGCCGGGTTACGCAGCGAAACGCGACCGCTGGAATGGCTACGATGCAGCCGAGCACACACACGTATACGAAGAGTATACGGCGATGGAGAGTGCACGCCAGAAGGTGCGCGAGGACCAGATCGACGCACAGACGACCACAGACCTTGCGAGTGTGCGGAAAGTCGCGAAGGCTGGCAAGGCCGACAAGGAGGGCGACGATGAGTTTGGATCAAGCGATGACGAGGACGAAGACGAGGACAAGTACGCAGATGCCGCGGACGCGGTCGGTCAGAAGCTCGACACGAAGACGCGTATCACCGTCCGGAACCTGCGTATTCGTGAGGACACTGCCAAGTACCTCATCAACCTGGATCCCGAGAGTGCCTACTACGACCCCAAAACACGTTCGATGCGCGAGGCTCCAGATCCGAATGTTGCCCCAGAAGATGTGAGTCTCGCTTATCTCATTGTTGGTCCAGACACTCATGCTACACTATGTAGGCTAAATTCGCTGGCGACAACTTCTATCGTTACTCGGGTGATGCACCCAACGTGCAGCAACTACAGCTGTTTGCGTGGGCCTCCGAGCAGCGTGGCGGTGACATGAACTTGCAGTCGAACCCTACAGCCGGCGAACTTCTGCATCAGGAGTACAAGCAGAAGAAGGAGGTGCTCAAGGGCCACAACAAAGTCAGCATCCTCGACAAGTACGGTGGTGAGGAGTATCTCGAGACCGCGCCACGCGAGCTGCTTCAGGGCCAGACGGAAGAGTACGTCGAATACTCTCGAACCGGTCAGATCGTACATGGCAAGGAGCGTGCAAAGGCACGGTCTAAGTACCCCGAAGACGGCAAGTCGCCCTCTTCATCATAGCATGCGCGTACTAATGTTTCATGCAGTGTTCGTCAACAATCATACGTCTGTCTGGGGCTCCTGGTACGACATGGAGACCGGTATCTGGGGCTATGCGTGCTGCCACTCCCACATCCACGTCTCGTATTGTGCGGGTCGGGCCGGTATCGAAGCAGCAAAGGCCTCGAGTGCGTCACAACTCCTGGCAGCACCCGACACTTCAATGCCTCCTCCGCCGGTGCCTGCGAAGGCTCAAGTGGAGGAGCAGAACGCAGACGATGACGATGACGATGATCGCCGTCGCGCCGCCGATGCTGCCTACTCCAAAAAGCGCGTAGGCGAGGGTGATGTGAACATTGACAGGGACAGGCTTGCGAAGGCGCTAAGCGACGAGAAGAAGCGGAAGGCGATACGAGGTGACGATGACGAGTGGGGAGGTGGCAAGCGTCGGAAAGGCGGTCGTGACGGGGAGACATCCGAAATCACGGAGGAGCAAATGGGTATGTGCTCTCCACTTGCTCAGGGATCATGTCGCTTGCTGACCTATCTTATCTGTTGCAGAGGCATACCGAATGAACCGGAGCAACTTCGAAGATCCCATGGCCAACTATGTTGATGAAGACCTGTGATAGGAGACTGTACGACTGTCGATTAGGAGAGTGTCGCAGACATGAGGAGAATACGATGCGTATCATTTGTGTATCATGCTTCTGCTCGTATGCTGTGACGATGACATCAAGGAGGCCTCCGTGGTGCTTTGAAGCGCTGAGCAAGTGTGAGCAGGAGCAGTCATTTGCATCAAAACAGCTTGTCAGACTTGACGACCTTCTTCTTCATCTCAGCCTGTTGTTTTACTGCAAGTTTATGGAATTGTGCCCTGAACGGCGAGTTTATGGAATTGTCCCAGATCCGACCATGCTCTACACCCGACCATAGCGGGACACGTTTCGAGCTCTCCAATCATTCAGCTCTCAGATGTGGAGCGCTCGGCTGAGCAAGAGCGGGCAGCAGAGCTTTACTCCGGGCCCCGTCCCTGCTTTTCTACCCAAGCTGGATTGCGCAATGTTGCACCATCCCCCCGCGACATTGCGAGCTATAAGGCCTCGACAACACCAAAACCTTCTCTTCACATCCCACTCCGATCTTCGGCGCTAGCAACAGCGTCATTCCCATACCTCAAAACTCTATATTCCGCACGATGGCCAACGCTCCGCACGGTGGTGTCCTCAAGGTGCTTACATACCCGATTTTTGGAATCGAATCCAACTCACCGACTCGTTTACGCTAGGACCTCCACGCTCGTGATGCCCCCATCCAGGATGATCTTTTCAATGAGTCTGCGACGTTGCCCTCCATCATCCTCAACGAGGTGCGTCTTGTACTCTGCTTCCTTCTGCTCGCGAGGCTCATGACCTGTTCAGCGTCAACTATGCGACCTCGAGCTGATCATGAACGGTGGCTTCAGCCCCGTCGAAAGCTTCATGACCGAGGCCGACTACAAGCCTGTCGTGGAGTCGCTTCGACTTGCGGACGGCACCCTCTTCTCGATGCCGATCAACCTCGACGTGTCGCAGGCAGACGTAGACGCGCTGTCCATCACCCCTGGCTCACGCATCGCTCTGCGCGACCCTCGCGATGACATTGCTCTTGCGATCATCACGGGTGAGTCCACCGCAGTCTCTACGAATCACATCCGTGCTCACACGACCCCATAGTCGAGGACATCTACCAGCCCGACAAGGCCAAGGAGGCTATCGAAGTTTGCGGTGCCGACGACCTCGCCCACCCTGCCGTCACCTACCTCCACACCCGCGTCAAGGAGCTCTACATCGGCGGCAAGATCCAGGCGATTCAACCTCCTACTTACTTCGACTACGTTGGCCTGCGCTGTGAGCATGACTCTCTTCGAAAAAGATCATGCTTCTAACATAGAACTAGACACGCCCGCCGAGCTACGCGCTCAGTTCAAGAAGCTGGCTTGGCGCAGCGTCGTCGCCTTCCAGACACGGAACCCGATGCACCGTGCCCACCGTGAGCTTACGGTCCGCGCCGCACGCCAGCACCGCGTGAACGTGCTCATCCACCCGGTGGTCGGGATGACCAAGCCGGGAGACGTCGACCACTTCACGCGTGTGCGGGTGTACGAGGCGATCATGGCCAAGTACCCGAACGGGATGGCGCAGCTCGCTCTCCTTCCGCTGGCGATGCGCATGGCTGGCCCCCGCGAGGCTGTCTGGCACGCGATCATCCGCAAGAACTTTGGCGCGACGCACTTCATCGTCGGCCGCGACCACGCTGGCCCCGGCAAGAACTCGCAGGGCAAGGACTTCTACGGCCCGTACGATGCTCAGGAGCTGGTCACCAAGTACCACGACGAGCTTCACATCGAGATGGTTCCGTTCCAGCAGATGTCCTACCGCCCGGACCTGGACGAGTACCAGCCGGTCGACGAGGTGCCGAAGGGTGCGCAGACGCTCGACATCTCTGGCACCGAGCTTCGCCGTCGTCTCCGCACTGGCGCTGCCATTCCTGACTGGTTCTCGTACGAGTGCGTACTCCTTCGAAATCGATGAGCTGATTGCAAAAGCTAATAACCCAAACAGCGAGGTTGTGAAGACGCTCCGTCAAACCCACCCTCCCCGCCTCAAGCAGGGCTTCGTCATCATGCTCACTGGCCTCCACAACTCTGGCAAGGACATGATCGCTCGGGCCTTGCAGGTTGTCCTGAACCAGCAGGGGAGTCGCTCCGTGTCTCTACTTCTCGGCGAGTCCATCAACGAGGAGGGCTCTGGCGCGGGCCAGTACACGGCAGAGCAGCGGAGCCAGAACCTGCAGAGCATCGCTTCGGTCTCTGCTGAGCTCTCTCGCGCCGGTGCGGCTGTCATCATTGCCCCCATCGCACCCGAGGAGAAGAGCCGCGCGGATGCACGGGACGTCGTCATGCAGCGTGGCGGCGCAGGCAACTTCTTCCTCGTCCACATCGCGACACCGCTCTCCCACTGCGAGGCCACGGACCGCAAGGGCGCATACGCCAAGGCGCGGGCTGGCGAGCTCAAGGGCTTCGTGGGCGTCGACACCGAGTACGAGATGCCCGCGAAGGCCGACCTGACGGTGGACCTCACCCAGCACTCTGTGCCCGAGATCGTGCACAGCATCGTGCTGCTGCTCGAGACCGCGTCCCTCCTCTGATCGACAATATAAAGACATGTATGTATCTGTAGACGCACTCGGCTTCCATTGCAATGGTATCTAGTTCGACATATCTTCGACTTCGCCTGTGCGATTTGTCACTAGAAAGAATGAGTTAGTTCGTTGCTCAAACAAGACGCTCTCAAAAGATATCAGCACACAGTTATCCTCAGGCCCCGGAGGGCTTAGGAAGTCTAACATGCTCTTGTGTGGAAATGGCATGAAGCCCATCATGTGAAACAGATTTGAAAGACGATACTCACCGGGTCACCATCCAATATTATATCGAGGAAGGTGGGCAACTATGATATCACCGGGCTCCGCGTCCTGAGGCATGCCTATGCGACGCCAGCATGGCGCACATAGCAAGCATGGACTCTCGCCTAATCGGATGTCGCCACGCACGGAGCAAACGGCAGGGACCTTGGAACACCCCCGGCACATGTCGATCATGGTCGGTTGGAGATAGGTCGTCAACGGGTAACCATCCGTAGGGTCTGAATGATGCTTCAGGCTGCGCTTAGGTTAAGTCAACATGCACAAGATGGCCATACTTGAACCGTCACATACCGAATCTCATCGATGACGATGGTGTGCTCACAATTTCCGGCGTGCAGCATCCAGTAAGGCTGATTGAGACGTAATGTCAGGGTAGAGAGCTGGACGTCGTGCATAGCCGGCCCCTTGGTCACCGCAGGTCTTGACGATTCATCTTGGGAGCTCAGTCGCTGAATAACTTTGCTTTTCGCAATCAGTACGCGGACTTTGACTCATGATGAAGACAACCCACTCGGAGTAGTCCTCATCCGACTGGCCGTCGCCATAGGCAATGCTCTCCATGAGGATGACAGACCCAGTGAAGGCCGGGTCTTCAGCGGTGCTTGGCTCAAAGCCGATGACCTTGCCCTCTTCGTCTTCAACCTCCTTCGGTATCTCATTCGAGATGCAGGGTATTACTTCGTACATGTCGCCGACGCTCTGGGAAGAGAGAACTGCGTGTTGAGAGGCCCGTGTGAAATAGTTGCGGGATCGAGCAGTCCGAACGTGTATGCTAAACACGATGAGGCACACCCTGTCATCTTCTGGGCTATCCATGCCAGGAATCGACTTGCGCTAGACGAAGGTAAGTCAACACAAGCTAACTACGGTAGTGAGAAACAGCCCCACCACTTGTGAAAGTGCGTTGTAGTCCGCGTTGATGGGGGTACGCATCAGCAGAGCCGAGTTTAGGTCGAGTTTCCAACTCGTTAACTGCACAGCGTCGAGCTTGCTTTGGAATGCCTTCACGTCGACGTGTTCATGTTCTGGATCCGCGATATCAGGTTGCCGTCGCGACGCTCGTTTCTTGGATGTTGCAGAACTACGAATAGTGTCCAGAGTTGCACGGTTGAGTTTGATGATGTGGGCTGCCGTGCGGACTGTGTCGAGTGTTCCATCAACAAGAGAGCTAACGTCATCTACACTGCGGTGATCAGTTTGTGTGTCTTTGGGACGGTGCATTGAGAGCCGTACCTGCAGTCGGCCTGCACCTCGGCTCGGCGTTCTTCCGACAACTGAAGCCAATCTGACCACCCGCTGATAGTCGACTTGTCTGGCTCGGATGCTGGATTATGGGGTATGTGTATAGTGGCTCCGGCGAGGCCTGAGGATGACTCTAGAAACTGCTCGATAGAGATAAGTTCAGATGGAGGTCCAAAGAGTGATGCATGTTGAGCGTCGTCGGTGCGGTTCATGCGAGGTGGTGGGAGAAGGAAAAGATTGAAGACGCGCTTGGTCACACACACGGGATACGTCCTGTCACGCGTCGCGGCTTGGCCTCTCCCAGCCATGGCTCGTATTGCTGTTCTCCCCGCTGGTACAATCTCCCATATGAACTTCTTGAACATGGTTTGAGCAAACTTCAGATGTCATACGAGCTCTGTCTGCTCAAATAGATGGTGAAACACCTGCGCTCGGTGACTCTGGCCTGCGTTTCCTGCGCCTACCGCATCCTCGCACAGGTCAGTCTACCTGCTCACTGATGCTTCAACTCTCTACTGACATGAGTGGAGCAAGGGATACCGTCGCTCTTTCTACCATACGCTCGGTCCTCCTCTTCGTCTGGTCATGTACACGACATCCTTGAAGTTCAAGCTGTTACTCCGCCTAACCCTCGCTCATGGTTTTCCGATGATAATGAGGTCATATCAGGTGCTCATTTGATCTTTGGTCGACATTCGTGCCTTGACTAATCCTCTGGTGTAGACGGAAACCTTCTCGTTCTGACACCGATTGACCCCGCCTTCCTCGTTCTCCCGCTGTTACAATCCATTCAGTCCGTGAGTTCATCTACCCGTGTATATACCCATCCGTAACCATGTTCATTCATTAGAAACACAGTCCGAGCTCATTTCGTCCGGTTGAAGACATGATTGAGGATGCCGCCAAGAAGCTCGCTCGAGATTGCGCTTCGAGCGCTGCTAAAGACCCCTCTCTCGCAATATCAGAGCAGGACGTGATGCATCTGCTTACGCTCGATTGCGTAGTTGACTCGGTGAAACGGATATGTGAGACAAAAGGTGGTTGTATCTCTCCTGTCACCCAATGAGTTGTTCTAATCTGGCTTCTACAGAGCTATCGCCGGAGCTAACCGTATGCAAATACTCCACAGAGGCTGTTGTGCAGCACATGCGGACAAAGGTAGCAAGGCTATCGATAGCTGCGCTCGCCGAGAAGTCACGGACTATGATTCGGAACCTTGCCAAAGACGGACTGATGGACGACGGCAAAGAGGAGCTCCTCGAAGGTAAGATATGATACCATGTGCGCTTATCATCTCTTGACCGATGTCCATGCAGTTGGTCGACAGCGAGCCGCTTGCGAGCTTTTGTCGCAATACTTGCCCTCCAATATCTACGTAGCCCTCGTAGCTTCGTACGAGTGAGTGTCTTCTGCCAGAATGCTGATAGATGGCTTACGTTCGATTCAGCTTCACCGCCCTGGACACCCACCTGAAGGCACTTCGTGAAGCAGATACAGCCTCGATGGCCGCTGTAGACCCCAATCCTGGGAAGAAGCCCAAAGCAAGGTCAGACTCGACAGCTGAAGGTGGCAAGAAGCGAAAGAACGTGAGTCATGGTGTCGAACAGCTGAAGAAGGCGAACACGAAAGGAATGAGCAAGATCTCTAGTTTCTTTGGGGGTAAGGGGTGATATATGTAAATCAATCTCCTTCAGCATCTATCCATACTGTTTCTTTGCGTTTGGATATAGCTTTGATCTGAACTTGGCAATGTCAAAACAAGTGTTTGATTTGAATTTGCCGAATTCAAAACGTGACACGTAAGAAACGATCAGCTGATCAAGCTCGGGCTCGCTTCGCGTTCCTCCACGATGTCATCCTTTCACTTTCTTGTCTTTCGTCTGGCTTTTCGGCATCATCCAGCCCTAAGCTAGTTGCCATAATTCCACAAGCTTGAGCTATGCGAAACCTAGGACCGCTGTTTCTTGGCACGCTCGCGCTGCAGACGTCGCGTGCGGACGTTCTGGGTGGGACCGGAAGCAGCCTATTCTCCGACAGTTTGCTGCGTAGCGGGCAGGTGCAGACTGTACTGGAGCACAAGCCAGTCACCCATACCGAGTGCCGACAAGCGGTGTGTGCCATGTGTCTGCTATCATAGCAGTCTCGCACGATGCTGACCGATACTCTAGACTACCGGTCCAATAGAAACAACAGCATGTGATTTTGAGACAGTGGAAAGCGTCAACGACGAGCTGTATCATCATCTTCAGAGCCTTGTCCAGACTCCCTTCTTCAAGTACTTTCGCGTGCGTACTGGACATCCTCCGTTCCCTGCTACTATCTAACAGTATCACTCACTCTTAGGTCGATCTCTACCGTGATTGCCCGTTCTGGCAGGAAAAGGTTTCATGTATGAACAAGGAGTGTGGCACCACTACTGTGGACGAGGTCGATTGTTTCCCGGGTCAAGTGACGACGTATCGCTCACGACTTGGTACAGAGCGAGATTCCTGAAAAGTGGAGATCAGCGTCCCTGAGTAGACTGAATGTACCCCTAGGCGAGGTAGGGTCTTCATGCTTCATTCTCCTACAAGAGAGGCTCACATCTTTTCAGCGAGTAGTCATGCCGGGCTGTTACTCTCGCGACACGGACTTCTGCTTCCTCGACGACGAAACAGGTGCGACCTCCTTCTCTATTCACGAACATAGCATCTTATCCTCCTATTCTTACCTTCAGAGGGCGATTATATTGACCTGTCCGCGAATCCGGAACGCTTCACTGGCTACGCTGGACGGTCAGCAGCGAGAGTTTGGAGGTCCATATACGAGGAGAACTGTTTTGGACTCTCCGAAATGAACCTCATGAAGGGCAAGGCGCCGGCGCCTGTGACTCTGCCCGATACCATGATCGATCCATTACGGAATGAGGATGGGGACGTTCGGGGTGAGTGCCTCGAGAAGCGTGTATATTACAAAATCATCTCAGGTACGTCGGCTCAGCAAATCAATCATGTGTCACCGAACTAACTGGAATGCAGGTCTTCATGCATCAATATCAACACACATTTGTAACGAGTATCTGGACAAAGCAACCGGAGAATATGTCAGTACTTGCCGCTCTTTATCACTGCTCCTTCTGATGATTTTATAGAAACCCAATCTGGAATGCTTCATCGACCGTGTCGCTGCGTTCCCTGAGCGGCTCCAGTACATCTACTTCGATACGGTACTGTTGCTTCGTGCTGTTGCACGTATCGCGCCGTACCTCTCATCCTACGACTACTGCTCCACTGGCGACCACTCCGATGATGTCGAAACCGTGGCTAAGCTCAAGGAAGTCACCAAAATCGCAACTCGTGTCGGAGCTTTCGACGAAAGTGTTCTGTTCCGGGGCGAGAATGCGGCCGTGCTTAAGGAGGAGTTCAAGACCCACTTCCGAAACGTCTCGCGCATCATGGACTGCGTCGGCTGCGGTAAGTGCCAGCTGTGGGGCAAGGTTCAGACGACTGGCATTGCGACAGCGTTGAAGATCCTGTTCGAGCTTGATGAGTTCGCTCTGAACCCGACGACAAACCCGAATCTGCTTCAGCGGTCCGAGGTTGTTGCGCTGATCAACACGCTGCACCGAATGTCGGAGAGTCTTTACGCAGTGGAGAACTTCCGGAGGATGTGGGCGGATACCGATGAGGATGCCAGTGAGAAACTCATACAGGGCGCGAATCGAGCAGTCGAACGTGCCGCTAGTGGCAAGGTTAGCGAAGCAGCTGTCTGCATACTCTTCCGTCGCTAACTTGGTCCACGTAGACTCCTACCTTGGATGATGAATTCGAGCAAATACACAACGCAACAACGTCCTTCAATTTTCTCATCTCGGCCTCCAAACGACTGTTGGCCAGGTTGGGCACATACCTTCGGTTCTCTGATAAGAGCGGGTTCCCAGCTCATGACGACGAAGAGTTGTAGAACATATTCGTCTCACATGTACCATACTACTCTTGCATGGGATCAGACTTCCAGAGCGAGTCACTTCAGCGCCGACATGCCTTCGCGAGCTACCAGTGCCGTTCCTCGAGCGTTGTGCGCGGCGGTTCCACCCCGATCGGTGGCGTGCGAAGGGCCTGTTCGCGGTGGTGGAGGACGAGGTGGAGAG
Source organism: Limonomyces culmigenus (assembly GCA_002233555.1). Lineage (NCBI taxonomy): Eukaryota > Fungi > Basidiomycota > Agaricomycetes > Corticiales > Corticiaceae > Limonomyces > Limonomyces culmigenus. Next base: position 6,135 of record LCTX01002143.1, on the reverse strand, counting down.
GGGCGCGATGAATACTGCGGTCGATTCGGTTGCGCGGGCGGTCGTGCCGGCGCGGAAGAAAGCAAGCGATGGAATGTAGGATGCCAAGTTGAGGTGGCGTCACATGACCGTGACACGGCTCTGCCCCGAGCCATCATGTCGCCTCCAAGGTCGCGTATTTGCATGCACTCTCGTCGCCAGCGCACTGCCTGTGCTCCCGTCGCTTCGAATGCCAATGTCGTACAACGAGTATCTATGCTCTTATCGAACAGGATGTGTGCATGAGCACTGAAGATAGGACCGCAGCTGCTCTGGACGCGCTGCGCAATGGCAGAAGTTCGGCAGGCTGCCGCTTCTACAGCGCTACCCATCTGCACGTTACGATGAACATCACCGCGCCTCGTGCCTTTCTGGTAGCAATGTTGTATATGACTCTCGAAATCGCTCTCTCCAGCTCGACGGATGCCCCCGAATTGCTCCTCCCGCGTTACATCCTGTCTTTTCGCTCAGCAAGATGGATGAAGATGTGCTTGCCGTATGGGTGGATTACCAGCTACCGCTATTCTCTATACTTGTGTTCTTTCCGGTGGCTTTGTATGGTGAGGCAACTCAGTCGACTTTCTTGAAGAAACTCAGAAGGATTCCTAGGTGTCTATGTGGCTCTCTTCTTTATCGTCATGTGGACCACTTCAGGGGGCACGCAAATGTCGTCTATGATCCGATGGATCATTGTGGTAACGTACATGCTCTACGTCTCCAATACCTTACGAGTTGCAAACGCCACTTGTAGCTTTCCTGTCGTTACACTCGACATCAGCAGTGTCATCTATACCGCAACTACGAGTCTATCAGACAACTCCACCACGGCTAAAGCGATGTTTTATCTTGTGGTAGGAACCTGGCGAAGGTTCGTTTGCTTTACTCACATGTATGTCGCTCGTCTGCTCATGCTGATATCTAGCATGTCTCCCTCTATATCCGTCAGCTTGGATTTTTCTCACATTTGATCTTGAATTCAAGGGTACTTAGTGTGCCCTATCAGACACTGTGCTCGCTTGGCGATGCTATGTGATCTTCGACAAACGACCGTGGATCAAGTGGACGCTCTTGCTTGTCATACCTGGAGTGTGCGGTACGTGGCTCATCCTTTATCATTCTATCAGAACTTAAGAGCTTCTTCTGCAGTCAGTGGTATCATCACAACTGCGCTGAACCTCGTTTACACGGCGAGACTCTATGCCGGGGGCGATCCATCATCCACAGGCTCATCTTCTTCTTATTGAACCAACCTTGGCAAGATCTTCGACATGGTCTCAAAGTCGCATTCTACCACTCTAGCTTGGGCGACATGCTCACTGGTCGTGAACACCGTACTAAGCACGTCCATTGTAGCAAAAATCATGTTCGTGCCTATTCTTTCTGTGGATGTGCTGTAGGGTGACGCTGACTTGTCCTAGTCTTGTTAGTAGGTCGTGCCGTCAGCACTCAACTTCACTGCTTTCGATTCCCTTTGTTCGAGGATTCGTGGAGTCCGCCTTGCTTTCGTGGATTTCCCTCGCAGTTTACACTGGCTGTTATGCAAGTCAGATGGAAGTATGTCCATTTACAACTTAGATTCATCTATTAACAGCAACTGATGCATCAAAAGGACTTCAGTCTTGATGTAACGAGCATGATGTATGGAATTCTTCCATTCATCTTTGTGAGCCGAGATAGCCTTCACCTGTACATGTTTGACACTTTTTCAGACCATTTCTCAGACGCTGGTCCTTGCACGTATCGGCGTATCACGCTTTGCTGCCTCCAAAGACTTCAATCAGACGGCTATTGCGCTGACTACAGACGACTGCAATAGCCATGACCAAGGTTGTTCGTCCACCCGTGCGTTCGGCGAGGCCAATGGAAGAGTGTAACTAGTGAGAGTATCAGCCTTTGCTTGCATGATAACGCAAATGAATGTATTAGTATCCATTCGGCAATGTATGTGCATCCGCGACACCAAGTGCCTGGCCTCTGTCGAAGACGTATCCGAGTGCACTCGCGCTTCTCCAGGATCTGTGGCTGAGTGAATGGGCGTCCTGTGTGGAAAAGGCCTGCCTTCGGCGGATGCAGCGATCCAGCCGCCTAGATAGCGGAACCAGGCATGTTTGTTGGAGAGTATGTGCCAGACACTCGACACCATTATTGTGGCCTCATATTGAATCAACCATAGTTCAGTTCTATCCGTTACAAGAACACTGGAAAGAGGTACTCTACGTACGAGAGCCGGCAACATGCTGGTCTACTAGCCTTCGGGCCTCTGCCATCTCCTCCTCCGTCGGTATGTTCACGATCATGAGATACAGCACATTCTGGGGATGTGTGAGTGAAGGATGAAAGCAAGGGCTGGAAGGCACGTACCTTCTTCAGAATCTTCTTCAGCCCTCGTTCGCCTCTGCGTCTCCCTTGAAGAAGCCCACCCGTGTCGCCACGGGCCCCGGCACCCATACGACTACGAGAGGGCAGCTCTTGTTCAGGATGCGAGTTATATCCAGCTCGGGCTCCCAGCCGCCCTTCAGATCGTCCACCCCCAAGAGCATTCCGACCGGCAAGCAAACCTTCGCGACCCGCCAGTAGACCGCCTCCGCGCTCACGTCCCGTAAGTCCGCCTCCGCGTCCACGCCCCAGAAGCCCGCCTCCGCGGCCACCGTCGTGACCACGTCCCAGGAGCGTAGCCCGACCAGCCGTGTCGTCCCCTCCTCCCCGGACCTGCCCGAGAAGTCCGTCCTGTCCCACCAGAGCTCCCAGTCCTCTAGGAGGGTTCCACTTGCCGGCGGTGATAAGAGACCATGGGTTGCCGCTGCTGGCCGGGTGGCTAGGGTCGGAGTAGACAGAGTGGAAGACGGGCTTCGGGCCCTGCGCGAGCGTGCCGTCCGGGTTCTCTTTCGCGTACTCGGCCTGCGCCCGGCGGTCCATGTAGTCGTTGAACCAGGCCTTGCTCTTCCCCATCTTGGACAAGGACTTCTGGTCCGCGGAGCGAAGTTGGTCGAGCGCGGGGTAGATGAGCGGTGCAGTCTCGGGCATCTCGCCGTCGCCCGCGGTCTTTCCGTCGGAGGATGCGAGGCTGCGCTTGAGCTTGCCGAGACCATGCGCGGATGCGCCCTCGATAGACGCCATAACTTGCGTGTTCAGGTTGACTGAGGCTTGCGCAGCTTCAGCGTCCGGGTCCCAGGTCATGACGAGGCAATAAAGGCCGCGAGGGCGGAAGAAGTTCTCGTTGATGTCATCGAGGAACGAATGGGTGCTAGAAGGCGTTCAGAACCATATAATCGTCGTCGTCGCAGTGCTTCACTCACCGAGAACGGGCGTGAAGCTCGATAGCGACATTGGTAGCCTTGTTTATCACCGCGGATATCAGTATTCCGAGGCCGTGCGGGACGTATCCCGTGTACACGCTCGCCAGGTTGATGGTCTGGATCCACGGCGACGCCTGACTGGCTCGGTCGAACGTCTCGATGAAGTCGAGGAACATAACCTGGTCGATGCCGCAGTCGTCCAGCACAGGCGCATACGCGCGGACGAAGCCTCGCGAGCGCTCCTTCGGCCTGCGCTGGGGTAGGATGACAGGGAAAGGCAGCCGCGCCTGCGCCGCAGCTTCGGTCCGTGGGAAGCGGCCGAGGAAGAGCGCTGCCTGCTGGGCAGGATTCTTCGCGATGGCCTCACGGGCCTCGGGCGAGAGCTGGCCGTAGGTGCCCGAGGGGGCCTGAGGGTCCCCAGCGATGAGCTCCTCCTGAGTGTCGTCGAGCTCCCAGTCCTGCTCTTCGCCCTCCTCGCCATCTGCGGACGGGCCCTGAGAGCCGGATTTGCGGTCCTTGTAGGCGTGAATCCCCTCGCTAGCCAGGCCGATGCCGGACGCGACGCCTTTCACAAGAGACTGGACGACGAATGCCATGCTGATGGGGTAGTGTGGAGGACGGCGTACGCGAATGCATTTTATAGTTGAGGCGGACGGTAACAAGCGTATCGGCCAGGCGAGGCAGTGCAGTCACGGGCTGCGGCCGCCGGCTGCGGAGGCACGTGTGCAGTTCCGTCGGCATTGCGCCCACTTTAGCCGACCAGTAGGCGTAGAGCCGACGGTGTCCTTGATTATCCTGATACGCCTCCAAAACTCTGCTAGGCCGAGTCGCCCCTGAAGTCTGTGCATCGGATGATCAAGGCTACCCTTCCGAAGGCTACCTGGTCAAATCCCTCGCACTTTGCCACTTTTCGTACAAGCTGCTCGAGCCCAGTAGCAGGATTCCAATAGTAAGTCACTTGGATCGCGATGCTTTGCAACGGATGGGTGTGTGTGGAAGCGTCGAGAAGTACGCGTGGGAGCCATGACCAATCCACAGGAGGTGATTCATGGTGAAGACTCTCTAGGACTATACTGCTCAATGCTGGTACCACGATACGGAGGCGCCCGAAGATCTCGGTCACGTTGCGGTACATTGCTTCCGGCGGGAGTCCGTTCACAACGAGCTTCGCGAGTTTCGGTAGAGGCGACCAGCTTTCCACTGAAGACAGGTCCGCATGACGATAAGATGGTTTCAGTGTTAGCTCGCGCAGATTGGGCGCATACACGGCAATGTTCATCTTGCTCAGTGCATCCATTTCGATCGTCATGATCTCGAGAGTGGTGATCGCCGGAGCCTGTGCGTCGTTCGTCCAGGGTGCCGCATCCTCCGGGGCACAATTTCTTAAGTTTGTCAATTCCAGATGACGGAGGCGATGAAACGCTGAGAAAGGGAGAGGAAGGTTATACGCTCCGTCTAATCCCATCTTCCCTGCCATACACACCAAAGAGAGATGAGAGAACTGTGACATGAACCGATGGGCTTGATGGTGATTGTCGAAGACCCATGACCAAAGCCGCACCGTGCTCGCGCATGCAAAGTACGGGAACGCAACATCGTATCCTGGCCCGAACCTAGTCCCTCTGATGCTGACATGTTTGAGAGTGAGAGATTGTAGGTTTGGAAGTGGGCGACCAAAGGCATCGTGAATGGGACGAAATGGGACGGCACTTCCTTGATCCGCAGCTACGTATATCTCTTGGATGCAATCCAGGAGTTGAGGTGCGCGGCCTATCGCACGAGATCTCTGCGACAAACTCTCCGACGATCCCCTCGAGAAAGAGAGACTGGAGAACAGACGTCTCTGGGCTACCACCCTCCACGAGGACGCCACCAGGGTGCAGGCTGCGATGTCGGATCTCCCGAGGGCCTCTAAGATTTGTCGAGTCGTGGGCGAAGGCAGAGCACCGCGGCCCCGTGGCTGTGTACAACTTGCGCGTAGGCGCCCGCTGATCTCATTTCTCTCCTGCACCTCCTCACCGCGCCCGCGCCCCCGTCCCCGTCCTCGCCGCTATGGAGCGCGTGCACTTTCAGCAGGAGCAGGTGCCGCTCGTGTGCACCCACCGCGTCCGTGTCGCTCACGCGGGGATGCGCGTAGATGCTCCCGGAGCTCAAGGACCTCGTCGCGCGCGGGCTCTTCACGCGCGTGCGTACATCAACTGGGGGCAGGCGGGCTGCGATGCTGATAGCGGGACAGGCGGAGATGCAGGAGATCGTGCGCCGGCGGACGGCGCTCGAGAGCGCGCTCGTCCGGCGCGCGCCCCGCACCGCCGACTTCCTCGCGTACGTCGCGTACGAGGCGCGCCTCGAGGCGCTCCGCCGCAAGCGCGCCGCCCGCATGCGTGTGTCCCTCCTCTCCCCCTCTTGTGTTGTGTGGGGAGCTGATGGGGGATAGCGCGGAAGGGCCCGGCGAGCATGGGCGACTACGCGCTCGTGCGCAGGCAGTTCGCCGTCTTCGAGCGCGCGCTCAAGAAGTTCGGCGCGGACGTCGCGCTCTGGGCCGCGTACATCCGGAAGGCGAGGGACGAGGGCGCGCGCGCGCTCGCCGGGCGCATCTGTGCGCGGTGCGTGCGTCTGCCCCGCCTCGTGAAGATCTGGGGAGGCTGACGGCGGGCAGCGCGCTGCAGCGGCACCCGGGCGAGACCGCGCTGTACGTCCTCGCGGCCGCGCACGAGCTCGACGCGGGCGGCGCGGGCGGCGTCGAGGCCGCGCGCACGCTCCTCCAGCGCGGCGCGCGCCTGAACGCGGAGGCGCCGCCGCTGTGGGCGGAGCTCGTAAGGGT
>LCTX01002093.1:0-15803 GCA_002233555.1 Limonomyces culmigenus | reverse complement strand
GTAACAGGCCCACCCAAATTTCGAGGTGTCTTACTTACACAGAAAGGGGACGGCAAGCGAATTATCAAAAGCCGGTCCAAGATAGTAGCACCTGCTCTTCCTCTCCCGTTCGTTGGTGTTACATGACGTAGTTGCATGACGCTCAAGATGACGGGGTTATGACATGCCGAGCGCACACACTCTGTGGAAGCAAGTATGTAAAGCACTCCCCCACAAGACTGCATTGCCTTGCTCCCCACTTTCCGATAGCAGTCAGTCCTTGCTTGTTCACGGACCCCATCGATCTGGCTCTCACACATTGTAGTGGGTGTCGATGCCGGCTTTGACATCGTACACTCGCCGACAGCAGACGAGGACCAGGAGGAATGGGAGTACTTCATTAAAGGGGTCGAAAAGTTGTACAAGAACGACCCCGTCATGCGCCGTGAGGGCAAGTGGATCGTGTTTGCTGTAGGTGAGCACCCGCGCTTGCCGTTGCAGCCTCAGGCCTTCCGCAGGTTTAGTGCAAAAATCACGGGCTCCCACTGCGGCAACGTCATGTCCTACCTGCGGGGCGTGCGCGAAATCGCGGAGTCGTACTTCGGCGGACGGGTCATGTGGTGGAACGAGCATTATGACGGCTTGGGTTACTATGATTGGGATGAGGTTTATGCCGCCGCAAAGGAGTATGATCCAGTGAGGAGAATTGCTTTATCACTGCAGTCCTAAGCTCACGTGTCGCTACAGCCAACCAAGAAGTAGTGCTGTCTGTGAATTTTCGTTTGGTACCAATAAGGATGTCGGGAGAAAATGAGGGTACGCGCGATTGAGTGGGATCAAGAGACCCGGATGACGCCACTGTGCTGGTCATCCCGCTTCCCAGCTGGCCTCTGTTCCAACCTCTCCATGCTTTCTCACTGATAATGACTCGCTCTTGCTCACAATCTCAGGCGAGTCAAATCAGTCAAAGAAGTGCGCTATTTGTACAGGAAAACAATCATCTGGATGCACATTTACGCAGTCTTCTTCTTCGGACCTCCGAACGACTCGATGATCTTCTCCGCGGAGCGAACGGCATAGCCGATCGACGTGAGGGTCGGGTTCGCCGCAAAGCCAGTCGGGATGACTCCGTTGCCCCCGACATAGAGGTTCGCGAAGTTGTTGACGCGGCAGTACGTGTCGGCGACGTGCGTGGCGGGATCGAGACTGCAATGTACATGAGCGAGGACATCGAGTGCGCTGGAGAGACGCAGACGCACCCAGCGCGGATCGTGCCTGCAAGGTGGAGAGCGAGACCAGGCGCCATGAACTGCGGCTCAGATCCAGGGAGGAAGCCGCCGAGGTGCGAGGCCACCTCGCACATACTAAAGGGATGTGTGAGGTCGGTCACCTCCTGCGCCATCGAAGGGACTTACTCGGCCATCATGGTGTGCGCACGCTCCTTGTCCTTCTGCGAGAGGTGCAAGTCGAACGTCGGCTGCGGCATGCCGTACCCGTCGTGGTACTTGGTCTCGAACGTCATGGTGTGGCTCGGGAGAGGCTCGGAGAAGCCGAAGAAGCGGAGGTCGACGATCGTGCGGGTGTCGATCGTCGCCGCAACGGCGCCGTAGGAGAACGCATCCCGATGAATCTGTCAATGGCATTCAGCAGGAGACCCCACATTGTGATCAGATGGGCTGACCTGGGTATGGTACGGCTGAGTCGCGGTGACTGGCGTCGTCACTTGAGGCTCGGCGTCACGGAAGGGGACTGGAGGGGATGAAAATCAACATCACGTAAGACGCTGCGGGGAGAAACAGAGCACTGACACTTGAGTGGATCCTCCGGGTGATGGAACTCCTGATATGCGACCTGATAAGCTGCATCAGCATTCACACGCACAGTACATCGTGTAAGACTTGCCTTGTCCGCCCACCACTGCAACTTGAACGGGTTCGAGGGGATGCTATCCAAGAGGCTGCGCTTGAGCACAATCTGGCAGAAGCTCATTCTGATGAACGTTGACGAGATGCAAGATTAATGGGCCAACGGACTTACGGTTGCTCGGTGATGAACTTGCCCTGCTCCAGAGTCAGATGCGCGATGGCTAAACAACAAACGTGGGGCTCATCAGGTTCGGGATCAAGTTGTCTGCGGAGTTGTTGAAACCCGAGTTGAAGAGGATCTGGGACGTGTCAGTGTCCAGCCGCGTACACAAAGCGGGTAATAAACGGACCTGAGGCGTGGCGACGGCCCCCGCTGCGACGATGTACACTTTTGCGCGGACGTAGAAGTTCTTGTCCTCGCCATGCATATCCGCGAGGAGGTTCTTGATCTCAACGCCGCCGATGCGATGAAGTCCGCTCTTATCCCGGTCGTCAATGGCGAGACGGGTGACACGAGCGTTGTCGTAGAGCCTGAAGAGGGCCTTCTGCTCGGGGTCCATGTAAATGGACTCCAAGATGGTGTCCGTGGCGTGCCAGTTGACAAAGTCGGGGTTCTTCTGCGGGCCGTCGATACGTCAGATTACGCTCGTAAGACAAGAGTTAAGTGCCTGACCTTGCAATGACAGGCGAGTGGGAGGTTCTTGAAGACGCGACCCGAGTCCTTGTATGCCTCTTGGAGCGTGCGAAGAACGATGTTGTGCCGAATGGACTCGTCGAACGCCGTCTCGGTGGTCCCGATGAGTTTCTCGGCGATACCGTAGAGGCGCTGCCACTCCTCGAAGTTCTTCTCCTCGTCCTCGAGAACAGCGGGGAGCTCGTTGATAACCTCGCCTCCGGGGGCGTTCTTGGTACCGCGGAAGAAACGAGGCGTCGCGCACGTCCAATGCGTCTGCGTGCACACACAAGTCAAGAGTGCGACAAAAGCTGAAAAGGTACTGACCGTCATACCTCCCGCACCACGGGTCACCGCTTGGGCGGAGAGATTACCGTCCAGCTTCTGGTTCGGGTTCTTGCCGTTCGCGACAGGCGGAGCCAGAAGGCTGAAAAGAGAGCCCCGTCAGGTTATGAGATTTGACAGGCAACGGAAGATGCCCACTCGGCAGCCCATGCGGCGGGGTCGAGTGTGTCAGAGGTGAAGTCCTTGACGGCAACGGAAACGGGGCTGAGAGTACCCTGGATGACGCTGGTGAAAACAGATTAATTAAGTCACGTTGCACCGCGTAATGAAGCTACGGCACGCACTGGACAAAACGGTCAATGTCCTGTCAGCCAAGGACAAACATCAACAGGAGCGTCGGCTCGGGTAGAGAGTGGCGCATACCTTGTGGTACTCGATCTCGTTCTTCTTGTGGGCTCCAGGAACGAAGACATCCCTAAGAAAACAATGAGCCACGTCGAGAACGTTGCAAGGAGGCAACGCAACGCACGGCTCCCCCTTAGTATGTATCACTCGGTAACTGTCGGACGCGCCGAGCTCGCACATCATGACCTAACAACATCGGTCAGCCGATATAAGAAACAGGAGAGACACAAGGTACGTACCGAGTACCCAGCCTTGACGAGCATTCGGGCGTAGGTGGCGCCGATGGGACCAGAGCCAGCGATGAAAACCTATGATGGGAGATCGTAAGTTTGAGTGAACTCGCGGGAAGCGTGTTGTACTCACATCGCATTCGAAGTCATCCCGGAACGGGATCTCGGGATTGAGACCAGTCGCCTTCTTCTCAAGCAAGGCGGCAATATCCAAGGACTAGGAGTCGGTTTGGGTCGAAGGCATGGTGATCGAGGGCGCAACGGGAGTGCGTGCGGTCTGTCGCATGTGCTTTGCTGCCTTTATACTGAACGTGGATCGGACACTGAAATTCCTGGCAGCCCCGGGCCTCAAATTAACTGAGGACACGAGGTCTGGACGCAAAAGGGAGGGTCAAGCAGCAAGGACCCCAAGATACAAAGCCACGAATGGAACAATGCATTAAGCGTCATCGAAGACGCGGAGCGTGCGAAGTGTATAGCCCTTCGTAAGATAGCGACCCGATTTGAGTGTTCTAAAGGTGGGACTCTTCCTATGCCATTACTCTGACTCTCTTCGGCAGCGAAGAGATGTCATGATGGGAACCTCACAGCTCAGAAGGCGGTCTGCATAAAGCCCACGTAATTCAGCACGCTGGGGATAATTACGCGGGTCGACGATCGTGTGCGACACAAGCGGTTTACGGCGTCCCAGCGGAGAAAGCGATGATCGTTGCAGTGGAAGTATGTCATGGCCGGCGGAGTTAAAGAACCATGGGTCGTTGTAGTGAAACTTTGGATGCCACGGTGGACGGAATCAGGGCGTCATGAGGTCGACGAGCAATCGTAAGACGTCAAAGGTCCTCTGAGTCGCACGTTCATGGCGGGTGGAAGCGGTCAAGCATCTGAACGCGCCCAGACCATGCCAGATCCTCCTCAGAGACATCACTAGCCGTGCGACACCGGGTCGAGGCTACAAGTGGATGGTGCGGCAGATGTACTTCGGTCACGGTCTATGAGACATTCGCTCTATGTGGCTGGACCACTTCTACGGGAAGGCATTCAGCAGTAAGGTGCCTGGAGTGTCGATAGGAGTGGCCGACAAGCTGTGAGCAATGGGGCAATGTGCCAGAAGGTCGTTCACCGCGCGCGAGAGGAAGGAAGTTGCAGCCAGTATCGGGTGATTTCCCGCGAGTCCCAGGCCGTTCCAAACCGCTTCAACCCCAGATTTCTCAATTCGGTGGTGATTCAATGGACCCTGGGAGCGTTCCTAGCGTCCGCGACGCTTCGGGGACGTCATCCATCATTCAGACGGTGAGCGTTCGCAGATCATTCGCCTCATTTCCTGTCGAACAGATGCTGCGTACAAGATTGGACCGAAGAGGCCGGACATGGATCGTGGTGCGAGCGAGAGAGAAGGTGTGGCGCCATGCACTCACTCCTTCTCCCGATCCTCCAGCTCACACTCGCACGTCCATTCTCTGAGAGTCTACATGGACAGCTCCTTCTTCACGCAAAGTGGCTGCGTTGCCGTCATGCACGAAAAGGCCTCCAGTCTTCCGGGTCTCAGTATATGAAGGCAGAGACGTTGCACAAACCCACACTCCGACTTCCCCATGCCGCCCGGATTTCATCAAGATCAAGTGGAAGGCAACCGGCCGGATAGCTACTGGCTCGAGGCGTATGCGTACCATGTCTGCGACAATGTCCAACAGAACGTCGTCGGATATGGCCTTGGCACCAAGACCAAGGCTAGCGTCGTCCAGATGTTCGTCAACCCGTACCAGAACGACAGTGGAGAGAAGTACGTGCTAGCCTTCTTCTTCCTCTACAATCCGAGCTCAACTAAATCACGCCATAGTACCGATTGGCCCAAGCGTCAAGTCGCCGAGCTCAAATTTCCGGTAGCTTTCACGTACGCTCCGACTTTCGCTGCGTCGAACTTCATTTGACCGTATTTCAATGCCAGCTATGCTGACGTGACTGGCAACAAGTTCAACGATAGTAAGATCTAGAATCTCTGATCGCTTAAGCCCTTCATATTTACGCGTCTCGTAGTCATCTTATCCGACGAGTATGGCTCTTCAATGGATGACATTTGGCCGGATGGGGGTCGGGTATGTTCTCTCTCCATTCCTTTTGATTTCAAACTGAGCCCTTATGTAGGTGAGCTGGTTCGAAAACACTGGCGATCCTGACAATACAAACTGGACCCAACGTTATATAGGCCGCAGCCCTGGCATGCATCGCCTCAGAGGTGTGCACGTTCTACGCATCACGGCGACTGTAGCACTAAGTGATATGCTAGCTGGCCGGTTTACGAGGTCGGATAAGGTCCAGGTCATGGCCGTGCCAATCGTCGTCGAGTCCTCCGACTTTGAGAGTCCGACGCCAGTGATAATCTTCACCGCTCCCGACAAGCCTCTCGAAGACTCCCAGGACGGCTGGCCGAGCGATGTCGCATTCGGCGAGAACCTCTTCCGGCTCGTCCATGAAGTCGTAGGTTCGTTCGGTCTCCGCATCTCGTACCCTGCTTCTTCTGAAGTGCTCCTAATAGCCATACCTGGTACGAACAACGGCCTGGACAAGGTGTTTCTCGCTGGTCGCGAGGGGATCAGTCTCATCTGGTACGACGTGGCGAACCAGAAATGGGCCCATCAGAATATCGGCACTGGTCTCCCACGTTCTGACGACAAGGCCAACCGTTTTTGGGGGTCGGGCTCTGGTATGTCCAAGAATGGTGATAGCTGACCCGCGCTTATCGCTTCACAGTGTCGGTGGGTCGCGTCCACGACGACGAATTCGCCTACATTGGGTCGTGTGAAGTATGCCACTCCTCGCAAGATCCCACGATGCTTGTACTGATTAGCTTGACCAGGCGTTCCATGGCAACCACGTTGCCGTTTACGTCAAGGACCAGTCTACGAAAGCAAATGACTTGGATGTGAAGTGGACTCGCCACGTCCTGGAGGACTTCGGACCTCTGAATGCTCAATACACCGGACCGATCTACTATGTCGTTTGCGCCGACATCGACAACGATGGCGTCGACGAGCTTCTTGTTGCTTTCATGGGCTCAGTTCCCTTCAGCTGGGAGAAGACCGGCGTGTGGTGCTATAAACGTAAGCTTAGCATGATGGATAACTGGACGTGTGTTGATTAACAGAACCTCCAGCCATTGATCTGTCGAGGGGCAAGTTCGCGAAGTTCAAGCTGAGCGATGATTCCGCCGGCCGCATCGCTATTGCAGACTTCCAGGATCGAGGCAAGCTGGTCAGTCATGGTTTGAAGCAAAAATATGCTTTCGCTTGAACTTTTCTCAGGACTTTGCAACGATCTCCTACTCGGTTCCTGACTACTTCGAGTCGCCTTCGCCAGCCATCAACGCGTATTACAACCGCTCGATTCGTGCCGAGAAGCTTCAGAACGAGATTCTTTTCCGCGTCCCGCAGCCCAGCAAGACGCTCCTTGTGGATGAAGTCGAGTTTCTTGACGTGTCTGGCAAGAAGCTTGCACTTTTTATCCTTCCTCCACGCGTCAAGTACACGATGGCGAAGGGCGAAGGGGTCAAGGTCATCAACGGCGAGCGTAGGTTCTTTGCTCGCTCATTCACCCCACCGATACTCAGCATCTACTGCAGTCAACTGGTCCGCAAACGGGAAGGTCTACAAGCGCACTCCGGCTGTCACGCCCTTCTCCGCTGCGCCGATGGTGGTCAGCGACTCCGAGAACCCATCGGTCATTGCGGGCCATGGTGGTGCCCTCTTCGTCTGCTTCAAGCACTCCACTACGTCTGGATCGCCGCCGTTCTCGGACATGAAGCAGCTCATCGCAAATAACATCCTGCCTCCCCACTTTCCCGATGGTGCGCGTAATCTCAAGTTCGCCTTCAACAAAGTTGAGGATCTCGAATGGGCAAACGGCAACTTCAAAGTATGATGTCTCTCGAGCCAATAGGCGACATGCGATGCTGAGCTCGTCACAGGATATCGAGTTCTACAACCTCACCGGCTTCACCGTCAAGTGGGATGACGACAGTCTCGGCTCCGTATGCCACATTCAGCTCTGGACTGCCGGCATCGGCGTCAGCGCAGGCTTTCACAACCACGCAAACCAGTCCTTTTACGAGATACACGCGTGCCTCGTGAACGGCACTGGCGAGGGCGGAATGGCATGGGCGACTGTTCCCGAGGGAGAGTTCAATCCGGCGAACGAGAATCCGGCGAAATATGAGAAGATCGTCGTGCCGGCCATGAGTGAGCACGGTCCGCTTTGGAGGACCTCGAACGATGGCGTGCCGCTCGTGCGCAGCAACCACACTGTCGACTATCCCTGGCATGGCAAGTCCATCACTTCCGGTCATGTACCGACACTGGAGAGAGGCCTCTAGCGTGGCTTGCTGGAGATAAGCTCGACGCTGGCAAGACTGAAGCAAAGCAGAGCTTCGACGTTTGGGTGGCATTCGAGTTCCCGCCTCTTGTTGCCGAGACGTTAGGCGCCGCCAGCGCGAGCGTTCCCGAAGGCGATTATTGCATCGTCAATGCGGCGACTGGGCTCGCGCTTGTGGTCCGGGACGGCAAGGACGTGGACAACACACCACTCGAAGTGTCGTCTCAGCCGCAAACGGTTAGCTCGCCATCACCTCCCGCCGACGCATGACATCTGACTCAACCCGTTATAGTGGCACATCTTGGACTACGAGGGCACGGCTTTCAAGTATTTGACCAACACCGACAGTGGATCGAACGCTCAAGTCTTCTGGCCTCCCGAGGACGGGCAGACGCTTGTGGGCTCTCGTACGCCAGAGAGCCTCAGTATCACATCTGCGTGGGCGGTCGAGCCGACCTCGAAGGATGTCTGCCGGTGTGTCATCGCCTCGTCATTTTATATGCTAGCGCATGCTCATGAGTACATGCCAGGCTGCGGCTGATCAACACCAACCTTGTCATGACCGTGCGCGAGGAGAGCAAGCAGGTGAGCCTCGCCCAGCACGTTGCGCCGCTCTGATGACTGACGTCTCCTACAGCTCCAGATGGAGACGTTCCGGGAGAGCAACCAGTCGCATCTCTGGCGCGTCGAGAAGGTCTAAGCTACTTGCTGAAGATGACCAGATGCATTCCCACGTCGTTGTGTACTACTAGTGCTCGGTTCAAATCCATTTCTTGTTCATCGCTCGAGGGGCCCTTGATTATCTTTACTTGCCACAGTTTTAGGGAGCAAGGCTCCTCCACATCCACTGCGGCGATGAACAAAGGTAGAAAGTGAACAACATTGATTTAACCGGAATTTACAGATGAGATGTGAAAGAAAGAAGAAGACTCAGTGCGAGGGAAGCAAGTCGGCGAGGTAGACGATCGGGATGTTGTTCAGAATTTCGTTCGTGAGGTCCTGCTTGCTGACAGGCTTGGCGTGGGTGTACGGCGTGACGTCCGGGATTTGGACGGGCTCTCCCTTTTTGTTGTTCAGCTGGACTTGCACCTTATCCATGAGGTAGTAGAAGCTCTGCGATGAGATGTTAGTCGGTGAGAAAAGGCAATGTGTAGTAAAAATCGTACGATATCGATTGGCGGAGATCCGGGAGCTCTATTCCCCTTCGCATCGGTCACCTCATCGTTGTAAATAGCGATCAGACTGGTGATCTGCGAGATCAAGAACGGCCGGATGTTGGCGATGATGGAATGAACTAGCAAAGGTTGTCAGGCGCCACCGCTCACCAATGAGAAGATGGACGTACTAAAGTTGTCATAGATGTTCGGCACGTTCGCTGACGCTCTCTTCGGAGCATCCACAGTGGCCGCCAAGTACGCCGTGTACCAGTCTGACCAAACCCCACGAATGCATGTGTTGGCGTTGAGGAACTCTTGTTGCACAGGCCACTGCAAACAAAGGAAGAAGTCAGTTGGTGGAGTCAGTGCCGGACAGTGTCAACGCACATCGTTCAAGAATGACGGTATGCCTGCAGCCGCGCGAAGAATAGCGACCTGCTTCTGGGCGCAGTACCTAGTGCGACGCCGGTTAGGCGAGCCGATGTGCTGGGAAGAGGAAGACATCTACCCTTTGAAGGTCTTCGGATTGCTGACGGAAACAGGATCCATCTGCGGAATAAGCTTTTTCTCCCCGTCTTGGAATACAAGGTTCTTCTTGGTGTTCACTGTTTGCTCACTGCGCACATCAGTAAGCAGGCGTCCAGTGAGTCCATGCCAAGGGTCTAAACTTACAGCACCACCATGTTCGTTGTCAACCCCGCCGTTTTGCCCGGGTAGCACTGCCCAAGCTTCGTCGCAACGGAATCGCCCTTCAGGTACTTCGGTGTCTTGACGAGGTTCGCTTGAGCCCACACACAGAAGTCCACGTCCTCAGCTGCGTTCTGCCAGACGTCTGTGTTCTCTCCGAGGTAGTCGATGAAGAGCGATGACAGGCTCTGCTCGTACACGTGCTCGCGTGCATAGACGGCGGCTTTAGTCGCCTAGCATACATTGAGCGAGGGGTTGACAGTGTACAAAGCACGTGTCGTACCGTTGTTAGCTTGCCGCCCAGGTTGACGGGGAGGTTTGCGCCGTCTTGATAGGAACCCATGGTTGGGTTGAGCTCTCCTGGATTGTCGTGGCTGGGCAGTACACAATTAATCCTCGGTGTTACCCGAGCAAGTTCTTGCAAGTACGTACTCGTAGTAGGCGATGATGTTCGTGGCTGCATACGCAGGGATCTTCAACTTGATCTCGGGGCATACCCGAGATTTTGCCGTATCGAGAATTTTCGGCCGACCGAGGAACGAATGAGTGCCGTTGTCGAACGAGCTTTCCTCGCCGAGAGCGGCGTCGAAGGCATGTCCGAGGGAGGGCTCATCATCGACGACGATCTCTCGCGAGACGATGTCCTGGTCTTGGCCGTTGTCACCGTCGAAGCTAGCTGCATCGCTGTAACAGAGACAGTCTGAAGTGGGGTTAGGCTGAGTCATGAGAAAAGGCAAAGCCGTCGCACCCAGTCCGTCCGTAGTCTGGGTAAGGTTTTCGGCCGCCGCGGGACAGAACAGATTGCCGGGAAGGTACGGGATGCTCCCACGCTTGTCCAGTAACAATGTCGTGTTGTGAGCCGCCGGTGGAAGCATGGGTTCATGAATGGCAGCAATAGCCTCGTTTGTCCTGCTCGTGGGCAGCTCGGGCTTCTTCTCCCAGCGCGAGTAGACGATATGTTTCGGGTCGTGGTTGGTGTCCGTCATCTCTCCGGAGGCAGCGGAGTAAGTGTAGTTTTGCGGCAGTTCGCGCTTGGAGAACGTCTCCGAGCTGAAACATCCACCGCCAAAGTCAAAGTAGTTGTTGTAGAAGACGTAGTCCACCCTTGTGTCCCAGTACAGTACCTGTCCCTTCAGACCTATTACGTGGACGGTCAGATATGGACAGCGTAAGAGCTACATACGGTCGTACCTCCGTGAAGAGTCGCGCCATAGTTGGGCTGTATGCACACTTCGGCACTTTGCTGAAAAATATCTGTCAGTCTAGTTCAATCCCAAGAAGTTACAGTAGACTGACGGTCTCCGAGACCGATCCGTTGATGCTTACACCCGCGGTGAGATCAGCTTGCAGATAGACATTTGCATCCATGACCCTGCCATTGAGAACAGAGAGACCAAGCTCGAGCGAAGGCTGTAGGATGGCATTGATTCCCTATTAAATATTCTGGGTTAGCGACATCGTTATCGGAGAAGATGCGAGACTGACCCCTGACAGCTCGACGTTGTAACCAAAGTCTAATTCATCTAGTTAGACAACTACGCCGCGAATAATGGGTGAAACGAGGCTGACTGTAGTCAATTCCGTTGTTTTGCACCGCAGGCTGGATCTTCGGACCCCAAGTCGGCGAGTCCGTCGTCGTTGTAACAGCGTTCAGCACTTCTCCCTGACATGGTGAGTTGATGGTCGAACGTACATCCCATTGCTAAGTTGACGGGTGGGAACGTGTATCCAACCGAGCTTTGCAGCTTCCCACTCAACTGAGTGCTGATGAGTAGGGTGGTAAGAAACGGTGCAGCACCAATCTTACTGATATCAATCCCTCCAGAGTAGCGTAGACATGAAGAGACGGGCCCAGGGTGAGCAAGCCAGGGTAGTGAAGACCCTAGGCCCGGGTTAGAGGATGAGTATCTAGATGAGGAAGAGCCAGAACAGCGTTCTCACCGGGAAACCGAACGCGATCAGCTCATAAGACGCTGACGACCATGTGGCTTTCGCGATACCAGTCGCAGTGAATGTTGCTTTGGCGGAAGCGCCAGCGTTCAGGTACACGTATGCCTGTTGAATTGCGGGTGGGACGACCGTGGCCTGAATCACAATCGCGTGAGAGTTGCGCTTACATACGACCGCCTCTTGCACTTACCTCGAGATAATAACTGGACCGGAACGTCAGTAATGCGTTCATGAGAGAAGAAAGGTCAACTTTACCCAAACTCGGAGTTGATCTGAGCAGCACCGACAACCGAGATGTCCAAACTGGATTGGAAGTTCGGGCAGGATTCCTAACGTGTCGAGAGTGAGGGAGCAAAAAAAAACATCAACGGCTCAAGCACACCTCGGCATGGTAGATCGTGTACTTGTCCGACCAGTGGAAGTTGCGCGAGATGCTGTTCGCGTTGGTGAGGGTGTTGATCTTGTCGAGCCACTGCGAGAAGCCGCCAAACCAACGGCGGTCATAGGGGTTGTGGAAATTGCGCTTCATCATGATAAGGTCCCGTTTCGTCGTGGGAGAACTATCAGGCGGAGAGTTGATGAACTCATCCCAGTAGCCAGGCATGTCAGTAAGGTCGGCTCGCATGCTTCAGACAAGATGTAAGATAACAGAACAGCCTTCGGGGACGAGCTGACGCACTACACGGGACCATTGTCCTCGGGAACTTCTTCAAATTGGTAGTCGAAGCTGATCTTGTAGACCTTGCCCCCGCTCGGGAGAGCGGCGGCGTGATCGTCGGGAAGAGACGTATCGTCGTCAGCCTCTTCGAACAAGGCGATGCGACTGTATGGTCCCGCACCGCACGAGGACGGCATACGAACCTGAGAGACAAGATCAATTC
Organism: Limonomyces culmigenus; assembly: GCA_002233555.1. Taxonomy (NCBI): domain Eukaryota; kingdom Fungi; phylum Basidiomycota; class Agaricomycetes; order Corticiales; family Corticiaceae; genus Limonomyces; species Limonomyces culmigenus. Next base: position 3,326 of record LCTX01002093.1, on the reverse strand, counting down.
AGCTAATCAAGAAAAGCAATGAACATCTCATACAATCGTGTGCTCGGCACCGCCGATAAGAATATGAGAGCATCCAGACTCTTCGTGGTGGAGCTCCATCGAGCAGTAAGCGAGGATCGACTGCGGCTGGTCGCTCTTCGCATCGCACCCAACAAGAACCCAGTCACTGTGAGTGTCGAAGCTCGACACAGCCTGAGAATTGGGCGAGGTGATGAACACTTCTCCGAATGGCGAGTCGTTCTCAAGGCTATCGTCGTCGAGGCCAGAAGATCAAGCGCCTTGGTGATTCCAGTCGGATGGACCAGTGTTGTCGTCAAAGTCGGCAGTAAAGGAGGCCGGTTCCTCGACGGTGTCGTATCCTTCACCCACAGGCAGAACCCAGGTCTACGGAATGACGGAATGAGGTTGAGTTACCAGGAGGAAAGTGAAGGCTAAACTACCTCAGGTACGGGCAGGAAGCTCTCGCTCTTGGGTGGCCGGCAGCAAAAGGTCCGCTTTCCTTTGCCCGAACATGTCTGCTTCGCATTACCTTGGACGTCTTGGACTGCAGACAAGCATGCTCAGAGACGGACGGTGACGAGATCGAGACGGAAGGCTTACAGACGGAGACGTAGCCAACTGGGCACACAGTGTCGGTACAAGCAGGTACGGTACCCACCCACTTGCAGTCGGAGTACGCGCTGTTGTCTGCGCAGAGGACTGGCTTATTGTTCGTATCGCAGACCTCCGGGCATGTTTTCTTCGAATGATGAGGTCCGACCTCGGACTCGCATGCGCCGTTGTCCTAAATCAAGGCCTCGTCAGCACGCAACAGAACGAAGACGGGTTAAAACACCTACCTGAGAGCCCTGACGCACGGTGGTCATGAACGTGAACCCGGCCGGAGCGTTTTTGGATTGACCGCCACATGATGTTCCGTAGCAGTCGAGAGGATTTGCTATCCCAGAGTCGCAGCAGTACGCTTGAACTCCTTTCGTGCACACCGGCCACTTCTCGTAACCGGCGGGGTCGAGAGCGAGGGTGACCTGGCCGACACCGCACTGACCGTTACAAGTGCTGGTGCCACCACCTTGCCATAAGCAGTTCTGCGGTCCAGCAGACTACATGTCCTTTAGCCGAGAAAAAGTGGAGGAGGAGAAGGAAAGTACATACGAGAGGGCAGCATAAGCTCGCTCGCTTGTTGCTCGGGCAGGAAGGCTTTCCCGCCGGTGTGGTCAACGCTGCGCTGAAGCCGTACCCGTCCGGGCAGGAAACGCCACATCCAGTCGTGAAGCACTCATTGCTCTGCGACTTGCTGGCGTCGTTGAAGTCGACATTCGCTGTGTAAAAAGGTTGGAATCTGGTACGTGTATCAGGAGGAGACATCCACGTACGATATAAGGAACTAATGGCCGTGAGCACAGCATCGTCCTGGTCGACCGCCCAGACGAAGGAGCCGCCGACGATCGAGTCGAGGTAGTCGACCTTGAGCTTGAAGCTCTCTGCGTCATCGAAACTGACGAACTGGTTATCGTTCCACGTGATGTACTTGACGGCTGCGTCCTCATCCATGATCGGGGTCAGGTCGTTCCGGAGAATGATCTCTTGAATTTCAGCAAACGAGAGCGTGCCGGGGTTGTTCGTGCATGGTCCAGCATCGGCAGGACCAGAGGACGGGCACTGAAGATGTTTCGCTTCGGTCAGTAATGGTGTGAGACTTTGTGAAGGTGATCACGTACGCCTGGTGTGTTGCATTCCGAAGACGCGAGCTGGAACGAGCGACCGTAAAAGCCAAAGCCCACATTGACTAAACGCGCAAGATCAGGTCTCTGGAACGTCAGGAGGCATAGCAAATAGCGAACCTTGCTTCCACTGCTTATACTCCGTGAAGACGTTCTGGAAGAGCTGAAGGGTGGTCTTGATCTCCGTGAGGTTCGTGTGAGCGAGCACAACCTTGCCGATCCAAGGATCAACTCCATCCCACACCCCTACAAACGTTAGGCATTGTCAAGAGAGATGCATCCCACGTACCGTGAAGGTCATATGTCATGACGTTGACAAAGTCCGTCGTGGCGAGCAATGCGGGGATGTCGAAGTGTTGGAGGTACCAGTAAGATGACGGCGCTGTCCACGAAACACCGTACTTGAAGCCAAAGGCACTCTTGATGGCCTTCATGAAGGTCACGTAGTTCTTCTTGTCCGCGGGCACGCCGCCACGATCGTACGCAGCGGGATACTGCAACCAGCACATGTGAGTGGAGTGTGAGGAGCCGAGCAGAAGGAAGCAAACGCACCTCCCAGTCGACGTCGACGCCGTCGAAGCCGTGCGCCTGCATGACAGAAAGCGCTGACTTGATGAACGTCTGAGTGTGGCCTGAACTCGCCGCGAGGTCCGAGAAAATGTGGTTCGTAGGAGGGTCATTGAACGACCAGCCTGAGGAAGGTAAGAGACAGACCACGAGGTTGGTCATCAGATGACTGACCTCCTATAGAGAGCCAAACTTCGAGGCCAGAGTTGCGCTCCTTGAGTCCCGTAGTCCGAGACCAGAGGTCCTTATCACCAGGTGACATCTCCACCACCTCGAACGAGGAAGAAATCAGAGCAAAGGCAAAGTTGACTGGCAAAGCACGTCAGCATCCGACGACTAGATGTTCGTTCGAAGGATAGGAAGGTCACCGTGGGTGAGGACTTCCGCGGCGATGTTTTCCGGAGGGTACGAATCACAGAGGCGGTTATCGGACGACACTGCCCATCCTTCGTAATAGCCGATACGACGATGTTCAACGCCACCGCCGTCAAAGTCGTCATTGGCTCCGACAGGCGATTGCGGGTTGCAGTTGGATTGACTGAAATCGTGATGAGAGCAATTACCAACATCCTCTGGCACGAAAGCTTACCAGCCGGTGGTGCAGAAGTCAGACGTCTGCCCACAAAACCCGTATTGGCTGCCTGTCGGTGACGTAAAATGAGCGTCTGAGGGAAGGTTTCCTCAGAGCAAGACTCACAGCATACGTTCAACGGGCAAGTCTTGTTCTCCGGCGGCGCGTATTGACTGTTGAGCAACGACAATCTCGTTGAACAGCGCTCCCTAACATAGTTCTCAAGCTTACCCGCATTCGGCTTTGGCGTTACAGTTGCTCGTGCAGTTGGTCGAGCCACAAAAGCTAGGTCCGAACCCACAAAAGCTAGCCACCGCGTCAGCACACGTCTGTGCGCCAGCATGAGTGAGCACCCACCCAGTTTTGCCATTGCAGCACGCTCCATTTGCACAGGGAATGGCGGCGGTACATGATCCGAGGGGTAGACCGTTGGCAGGTAGGGTTGTCTGCGTGTACACCGACGGCAA
>LCTX01002085.1:0-12318 GCA_002233555.1 Limonomyces culmigenus | reverse complement strand
GTTCGCGAGTTCCTGCTTCGCTTCGCTGGCCTCCAGCTGGTGCTTGGCAAGCTCGTCCTGAGTAATACGTTGCGTCTCTGCGATGGAAGCCTGGATCTTCTCGAGGTTGTTGCGATCATTCTGCTCTTGAACAGCGATGTCCCTTTGGCGAGCACTGTACTCCTCTTCAGCCTTCTGCACACTTTGCAGCAGCTGGGACAGCCGAGAGCGAGCAGTGGCCTCCTCGCCTGCAGTGGCGCTGGAGATATGTGATCGTGCTTGCTCCAAGGACTGAGCCAAGCTGTCGAGTTGACGGCGCGAATCTTCAATCTCCTTGCGCCGAGACGCAAGCGCTCTCTCCGCTATCTTCAGCGCGTTCTCCTTCTTCTTCAGTTCGGCATACACGGTTCGCCCTTCGGCGTTGAGCTCCGCCACACGCGCTTCCATTGCTGTCACGTTCTCACGCAGGGATACGAGTTGACCTTTAGCTTCGTCTTCCAGGTCGCGATGACGCTGAGCCGCCGATGCACGCTCAGCTGTGAGATCCTGAAGTGACTGAGAGGTAGATTGGAGTTGCGTCTGCAAGTCGTCGAGAGTGGCCCGTTCGAGCTTGACGGTAGCCTCGATCTGGGTGAGTGTAGCTTGCTTTGACTTGAGCGCCAATTCGACCGCGGCCTCGGTCTGCTCCATGTCGATGATTCGTGTGCGATGCTGATCGTTCGCTTTCAGCATGTCTGCCTCAAGCTCGGACAACCGTTGGCGAGCCTCCTTCTCGTCGTTCTCCCGTTTAGCGCCCACCGAAGACATGTCCGCTCTTGCCTGGGCCAGGGAGCGCCTCAACGCAGTCAGTTGGGTATCCAAGTCCTTCCGGGAAGTGCTGACGGCATGTAGCTCCGCACGCTTCTTATCCAGGGCTGACTGGGCCTCGCGCTCGCCCGCCAAGAGTTTAGCCCGATGCTCGTCCGCCTTCTTGACGTCCTCAAGAAGAGTGCGGTTGAGGTCGGCAATCTGGTCCCGCAGACGATCCAACTCGGTCCGATGAACCCGTAGTGTCTCCTCTGCCGCGAGAGCCTCGGACCGGTGCTTCTCCTGGATTGCAAGAAGGTCACGTTCGCCGTCTGCTCGTTGCGTATTGTGATCTGAGACAAGTTTGGCGAGCTCTTGTGCAAGTGCATCTATGCGATCCTGCGCCTGCACGGCATCAGAGCGTTGCGTGTCTCGGCGAGACTCCAATCCGGCCAACTCTGCCCGCAGATCCTGGAGCTTCTCGTCTTCCCAGTCCACCGCTTGCGTTGCTTGTTCGAGCTCCGTCCCCTTGGCCTATATCACAAGGTCAGTCCAATGGATATTTGGTCGTGACGTCGAATATGTACCTTCAGTTCCTCGGTGGCCTCGTTCAGCTTTTCCTTGAAGGACACTAAGCGATGCTTTGCTTTCGCCTCGTCGCCTCGGACCTTCTCCAGGGATTTGGTGGTGTCGGATACTCGCTCGCTGAACTGCTTCAGCTCCTGAGCTTTCTCACGAAGTGCGTCGTCGGCCCGCGCCATCTCTGCTTGCTTGTTAGCAAGCGTAGTCGTCACGTCTTTCTCGGCATCGGTAAGCCTGGCCGCAAAATCAAGATCGGCCTTCTCGATGTCGGCCCGTACGTTGGCCAATCGAAGAAGGGCGGCTTCTTCCTCGCGGATCGCATTCAGGTGACGTTCTTCTGCCTCGTGGGTAGCGGCAGCAAGAGTTTCTACCTCCCGAGTGGCGATAGCAAAGGACTCTTGGACGGCTCCGAGGTTCTCGCGCGCGTCCTCGGCCTCTTGACGGATGGTAGAGCGCTGAGTTTCTGCTTGAGCAATAGACTGGTGCACGGCAGCGAGCGAATCGTTCGCGGAGGCCACGTCATCTTGAACCTGGCGGTGTGCATCGTTTGTCTCCTTCAGGTCTGCATTTGCTTTGGCAATCTCCAACGCCGTCTGCTCCAGAGAGGCGGACATAACAGTGAGCTGCTGAGCAAGTGCGTCATGTTGTTGCGTGAGATCGCCGTGTCGCTTCGTCAGTCCGTCGTGTTGCTTGGTAAGGTCCTGATGCCGGTTTGTGAGGTCTTGATGCTGGTTCGTGAGGTCCTCATGCGTCTTTGTGAGGCTTTCGTGCTGGTTCGTAAGGTCTCGTTGCCGATGTGAGAGGTCTTGGTGCTGCTTGGATAGTACTTGGAGCTCCCGCCGCTTCGCCGCTAGTTCTTCGCCAATGACACGGTCTTGGGCCAACTTGTTCTCCTAACCAGGCAAGGTCTTACGATGGCAGATTCCGGAGGTAACGAGAAGAGGCTTACCTGCGACTTTTCCAGCTTCTTGATTTGCTGCTGCAACTTGGAAATGTGTGCTTGAGCGTCTTTCTCGCTGTGATCCCTTCGCAACTTCAAGGCTGACAACTCGGACTCGACTTCTGTGTGTAGTTGCCTGACGTCGGTCAGTTTGGCGGTGGCGTCGTCGATTAGCTTTTGCAAGGCACGGGCCGCCTCGTCCATCTGCGAGATAGCCGACTGCCGCAAGATCAACATCAAGTCAAACTGAACCATCATGACGAACCTTGCGCTCGTCTTCCTTAGTCTGATAATCGACTTGTGCCTGCTCCAGCGACTTCTTCGCATAAATGAGTTCCTCGCCGACGTCGTCGACTTCTTTCCGCCTGGTACGGAGCGTGTCGTTGAGAGTCGACAGTTCGGAGCTGGCGGCGGCCCGTTCCTCGTCCAAGATACGAAGCTGGGTGGCCATCTCGTTCTAATCAAAGACGCTGTCAGTTACTTGTGGCCAGTCATAGTTGGATGATCCGAGAGGGTCGTACCTGGCTACCCTGCATTCTCGTGAGCTCGGTACTCGCGTCTTTCAGCTTCTGTGTCATGACAACGATGGCCGATTGCCTCTCCTACAGATTCCACTGTTAATGGCGATGCCATCGCGTTTATCACCATTCACGAACCTTGATGTCCGTGTCCATTGCCTCACGGTTCGCACGAGCCTCGTCCAATTGCTTCTGGGCAGACATGAGCTCCTCGCCGAGTTTGTCTGCCTCCTTTTGCCGGGTGAGAAGTATACTGTCGATCGAGGATAGCTCGGACTGCTTGCCCTCGTCGAGCTGCTGAGTCGCCACAAGTCGGGCCGTGTAAGCTTCGCTCGCCTTCTGCAACTTATTGGTTGCGTCCGCAAGCTGCTTTTGGACATCCGCCAACTTTGCGTCCTCCGCTTGAACCGACTTCTCAGCGTTACGAAGAGCGATCGTCTTCTCTTGGAGAACCCGTTCCTCCTCAGCACGTGCCTTCCGGCGTTCGGCAAGCTCGATATTTGCGCCGTCAAGAGCAGAGCGAGCCTCTGTGCACTGGCGCTCGACGTCCGAAAGTTGTGTGGTGGCGCGCTCGAGGTCTTTCTTATGATCGTCGTTCGTCCGTTGCATACTCTCCTTTAGTGCGGCCAAACGTTGTTGGAGGTCCAGAATAGCCTGCTCGGCTTGGTGCGTCTTTTCCCGCTGCATGCGTTCTTCCTCGGCTTGCACTGCCCGGGCGGCCAAGAGCTGCTTCTGGTGGTCGGCATCGGCTTGTTGGATTGTACGTTTCGTCTCCTCTTTCTCCGCTGAGAACTCTGAGCGCGACTGCTCAAGCGAACGGTTGGCAGAAGCAAGCTCGTCACTAGCAGTGTGGATAGCCTTGCGACATTCGGCAAGCTCAGCCTCGAGCCTTTGGATCTCGGAGAGTCTGCCTTCAAGGATCGCACGAGCCTCGGTTGACTGTGCCTCAATGGCCGAGGTTTCGGAACGTGCTTGCTCCAGAGATCGTGACGAAGAAGCGAGTTCGTCTCGGACAGCCTGAAGTGCACTGCGACGTTCGGCGACCTCCAATTCCAAGGTGTTGAGAGAGGCACGAGCCTCTGTGCATTGGCGTTCGATATTGGAGAGTCGAGCGGTGGCTTCGTTCTGTACTCGTTCCAGATCCTTCTCGACTCTGAGCTGCCGAGTCTGGTAGTCTTCGTCGTCGCGTCGTTGACGTACAGCAGCAGCCTCAATCTCACGTTCGATCTGACGGAGGGACAGGTTGGCATCCACAATCTGCGCGCGGATGCCGTCGAGCTTCTTGTGCTCCTCCCGAACGTCATCCTCTGCGCGGGCCTTGGCGTCCCGAGAACTATCGACTGTTTTCTTCATGCGCGCCGAGTCCTCAAGGTCCCGGCCCAACTCCGACAGTCGCCTCCGTATGTCGTCTTCCTCGATCTTGAGACTGGAGAGCCGACCGCGCGCATCCTCTTCATCGCGGCGAAGATCGGACATGCGCCGAGATGAATCCTCTTCGAGACGATCGCGACGAGTTGATTCTGCAGACATGTCTATCCTCAGCCGCTCGAGGGGTCCCGTGACGTCATTGATGTCCCTGGCCTTGGCTGCCAACACCTCCTCGGCAACGCGGATTTCAGCTGTCTTCGAATCGAGTGTTGCCTGCGCACTGGAATGACGCTCCATAATAGTCACAAGACGTGCTTTGTACTCCGCATCTGCCTTGGCAGCATCTTGCTCGAGCTTGGCCAGGGTTGCGCGAGCGCTCTCTTCCTCGAGTTTACGGCGAGTTACAGCTACTGAAGACTCAATCTCGGATTCTCGCAAAGTCTGAGTGAGCGATGATAGGTCCCCTTGCACCCTCTCCAGTTTGTGCCGCTCGGATCGGATGGTGTCTTCAATGCGTTGTACGTCCGCACGTTTTGCCTATGCCGACACATATGAGCAAAGAAGTACTAATGAACTGGCGTGTCATGTACCTTGTACTCGCCAGACACGTGCTCGAGATCGTTGCGAAGGTCAGCGATACGCTTCTGGGCCTCCGCCTCCTCTCGAAGATGACGCTGCGTCGCTGCAGCCAGATCGGATTGCGCGTGAGTGAGAGAACGAGCAGAAGAGTCCAATTGCGCTGTGAGGTCGTCCACCTTCCTCTTCGTCGTCGTCAGTGTCTCTTGCGTGGTCGAGACTGCCGAGTCGAGGCTGTCGAGCTTCGCCTGAGCCGCCACGCGCCGGCTTTCGAGCGTCGCGAGATGAGACTGAGACTCCTCGTTGGCTCGCTTGACACTCTCCTTGATCTTGTGTAGCTTGGCCCGGTCTTCCTCCTCCTGAGACATCCGACGAGATGTTGAGGCGGCAATATCCGACTGCAGCTGCTTGAACGATTTCTGTGCAGAGGAGTGTTCGGCAGCAAGATCGACTAGCTTGCGCTTCACTTGGTCGACATCCGCCTGATTGGTCCCAAGCACGCGCTCCGCGTCCGCACAGGACTGTTGTAGGCCAGACAACCGGGTCTTGTGCTCGTTCTCCAAGGCTTCCATCGCTTTACGAGCGTCGGTCAACCCCCGGCGAGCCGTAGCGGCTGAAGCAACTGCTTTGGTCTGCTCTAGCAAACTTTGCGAAGAGACCAGCTGCGTGGATTGGTCATCCAGCTTGCGCTGAATATCGCGAGACTCGGCTTGCTTGAGCTCCAGCGCACGCTCGGCCTCCGTACAGGCCTGCTGCAGATGGACCAATCTCGCCTTGTGCTCGGCTTCGGTCATCGACAGCCTTCGTTCGGCGTCTTCGTGGCGTGCCCTGGCCGCAGCAAGATCGACTTCGACGTGTTTCAGCGTACGACGTTCAGCAGAGACGTGGTCCTGGAGCTCTCCCAGCTTGAGTTTCTGAGCCTTCGCCGTCTCCCCAGCCTGGAGAAGTTCAAGGCGGCGAGCCTCCAGGGCAGCCGTGGCTTGAGTATGTGCTTGGCGTGTCTCCGTAGCTCGTGTCTTGTGCTGTCCGTCCGCAAGCTCGATGTCTTTCTGCACCTGCGCCAACCGCCGCCGAGCGTCCTCCTCCCGCGACATTGACGCGGCAAGGTCTGTCTCTGCGCGTTTGAGGGACTTGGACACAGTTCCCAATTGGTCACGTAGATCGACGAGTTTCCGGCGTTCTCCGTTAGCTTCTTCAGCTACCTGCCGGGTCCGAGCGCGTTCGGCTTCAGCTGCTGTCTCGGCCTCGCGGTGCGCCTGCTTCGCTGCCCCAAGACGGGCCTCCACTTCTCGAACGTCGCGATCGAGCCGCGCAAGCCTAGCTGCCGATTCTTCCTCATGACGGATGTGCCGGGCGTGTGAAGCAGCAGCGTCCTTTTCGGTAGTCGCGAGAGAGCCCTTGGCAGTGGCAACCTCCGCAAGAACTTGAACCAAACGTCGCTGCTCAGCCTCGACGGCATCTGTGGCCTGGAGCAGAGCGGCATGTTTCGCAGCGACTGCGGCCTCGACCTCTACGTGGTTCTGTCGAGCAGATGCCAGCCGTGTATCCAGGGAACGAGCTTCCACTTGCAGTTCAACTAGGCGTGCCTGCACTCCATCCTCCTCAAGTCTACGGCGCCCATGAACATCGGAGAGCTCTCCACGCGCCACCTCGATGGAGCGACGAAGCGTGGCCAGCTCGTCGCGGTGGGACGCCAGACGGGACTGTTCCGCACCGACCGCGAGCTCGATGGAGCTGTACTCGGCCCGCTTGGCAGCATTTGCCTCGTTCGCGACAGTGAGCTCGGTCCGGGTGTGATGGAGAGCGCTCGTAGTGTCCTCCAGGACTTGTCGTGCCGCTTGGAGCTGTGTTTGGAGAGGGGCGAGGCTGTCGTGAGCCAACCGTGCGTCTGAGAGCTGATCCAGCAAGGCACGATGGGAGTTTCGAGCGTTCTCGACATGCATGTGTGCGTCTGACCACTCCTCCAAGATGGCTGCACGCTCTGCTTTCATGTCCTCGATGTCGTGCTCAAGCTGAGCCCTCACGCCGTAAAGCTGCAAGTTGATATCTCGGAGGCGGGTTGCCTCCTCATGTAGATGTGTGGCATATGCCTGTTCTTCAGGAACAGGAGGAGTCGCGGGACGTCGAGGTGTGGCAGGTGTGGAAGGGGGAGGTGACGGTGACTTGCTCTGGGGATCCCATATCCTTCGAAGAGTAACGCGCGATGACTCTCGGCGACGGAGGCTGCGGGATACGGCGTGAGCGCGGCTCCGACCGACGAGAGAAATGAGAGGCACCGAGGCCTAAAGTCGGCAAATGTACCAGGTCCATCCTCCAATGGTAAGAACACGGCCGGAGACGTCGGCGAATGTGTCTGGGCGCCTGTGTGAATACACCGAGGGTGGCTCCACAACATCATGACGAAACACGCACCGGGTCGCCGTCCGAGTCGATAGCACTCAAGTCCTTCTCCGACAGCGTTGGCGTACTCCATCTCAGATTGGGACGAAGCACAGGGATAGACATCCCCGGACCCGAGGTGGTCGCAGCGTGGAGGAAGGGGAAGAGCACACAGAGTTCAAACCTCTTTCGTTGACTTCCATTCACTGCATCATGCTCGGCGATCACACCATCAAAACATGCCTGCTCAAAAAATGTTGATCACCGCGTCCGACGAGACTATACTCTGGATAATCCAAACTGGCCAAAGCTGACAGCCCCACCTGTACTTCATCATAACCACTACGAACACAACAAGGCTCAAAGATAGTAGAACCGATCAGTCAGATGAGGGACCACGGCCCTGAATGCATCAAAGCAGAACTTCCCTAACCCCTCGCCAGTCAGCGGCCTTCCTGTGGATGTCGAGCTCTGCTCTCCAAAGAAACACTTCTGTGCCGCCTCGTCGAATTGATATGCCGCAGCTGTGCAAGCGAGCTGCAACATCCAGGTCAGCTTGCACTGGTACAGTCCGCTTGTCGAACTCACATCTGCGTCTGCGAATGTTCGTCAACCTTGTGGCTATGATGCATGTGCAGCACTCACAGTATACAGGCGCTGGGACAGATATCGAGCGAATTACACGATGGTACGAATAGCAAAGGGCGTATGATGCCTGTATGAGGCTGTCATACTTTGTTGAAATCCTATGATCAGCCAAGAGTAGCTGTGTACGCACATGTGCTTGGGCACTTTGGCGCCGTTGGAAAGGACCTGTCATCGTCGTATCAGAAACGACGACGCAAAAGTTGGAACTCTACTCACCACATATCGAGCAGAAACTGATGCCACCGAAGATGTCAGTCAGTTGAGCACTCATGAACGATGCATCTGCTTACTTCCTTTGAGTCCTCCTGATCGGACTCGCATAAGTGTCGGTTTCTCTCTTAATCAGGACAAAAGAAAGCACGTACCATGAGAAAGCAGATACCTGTGGCATCTCGAATTCAGAAATCCTCCTTCACATTAGAGTCAAACTCACCAGTCACCAGCGCCGTCGGCGAACGGACTCTGCAGAGCAACGTCGACGACCACACCAGGTGCCAGATTACCTCCACCCTTTGCATGCTCAGGTCTGTTCACATGGCATGAGGAAAGTGCATGCCAAAGGAAGATAATCCACTCGCATTGAGGTTTCAGGGAACCATCGCACGTGATGCCTGACAAAGTTCATCAGAGATGAAGCTAGCAAACGTCAGTCAAGAAGAACGTACCACTTTACAACTGCCAGGAAGGTAACTTTCAGCTTCAGGTGCGCCGGTGAGTTGAGCTACTCGGTGTCTATCGCTTGCTGTATTCCGGCTACCTCGTGCAGCTTCGCCGCTTGGAACTCGCCCTCGGAAATGCCATCCCTATAGACCAAGATGTTCTCAGGAGGAATCCCTCGACGATGTTTGAGGTCTGCTAGCACAGTCTACGGCTCACTGATCGTCAGAGCTCCATGATATGCAAACAGGACTAAAGGACCACCTTTGTCAATCCGCACATGTCGTCACGGGCCTGAGAGGCCGAGTCAGTACTGAAGATGCTGGATAATGCCACGTCTCTTACTATAACTTCAGTGCGAGGCGGCCGAGGTTGCGAGATGACGTTGTATCGCGTGAAAGTGTTATCGAGTGACCACACCACCGACACACTCGACGGCCGATCATCGACACCGGCACCTAGTATGATGATATCAATGCATGAAGTAAATCTAGGACACTCCGTTCTATACCTGGGTGGGTTGCATCAATGCCCATAATCAACGTATTCTTCTTTGAGAGTGCTTCCAACGCAGCATCTTGAACACAAGCGTTGATTCCTCCTAGTTTAGCATTGATCCTGCCACACCGTTTCAGAACAAGAAGAGTGAATAGCGATGATGAACTGACTTCAGGGCCAGATTGTTGACGTACTGGTCCATTTGATTGTCGGAACTCTTCAACTTGTCCTCACGCTAGATCACTTATATCAGCGTGATCCATAATCGATTACTTATAGCCTGCACACTTACCACGCACTGGGTGGCGCAGAAGAACTCTTCGTCAGTGAGGGTGAGATGCTGGGATGAGCATCAGTACTGTCAGTTGATGTCAGGGAGCGCACCACGCGACCGACCTTGAGATGACTGTAGGCGTCATAATGAATACGTCGCTGTCTGAGCGGAACAATGATTGGACTCACCCTTTGATTTTAGCACCGGCAACCGGAAGCACCGCGACGAGAAGATCTATCTTCAACTTTGATTCCCGGAAAACCTTGCGGAATCCCTATGCAAAGGGTGAGCACGTGAGAATCAACAAATCATCACAGACCGACCTCAGCCCCCATGTGTCCGTTGACCTTTGGTATGTCGTCCATCGGGGCAGAAACGTTCATGCCTGAAGATCAAAGGAACAGGGATTAGAAGATAGCGTCGGGTACCAAATGTAAGCTCGCCTAGGGTGCGCAGGTTCACGAATATCTTGTTCTTGAGTCTCTGGATGTTCTGGACGTCGCGGCTAGACGTGCAATCAATGACGATCCAGTTCCGAATCTCGGCTGGGGTGTGGGATTTCTTCCCCACGACGTTCCATGTGCCTTGCTTGGCATGACAGAGGTGCTGTTGGAGCATCTTCAGTATTCGAGTCAGCGCAGATGAGCGAGCAAGCGCACGTTGAAGCCATAAAGCAGTTGGGGCGGCGACAGCCGCCTGGCGTCTACTGTGATGGGGTCGCTTTCCACGCGCATCGAAGCAGCCTCGAGAACGCTCTGAATCGTTCCATCAGTCAAGGCATATTAGATGATAGGATACGTGGGGCGCACCGAGTTCTGGAAGTTGAGGACCTGCCATTCCCGTCAACATGTGCAAAAACTCGGCGATGAACCCCCTTCCCTCACCGATTGCGCAGCGCTCTGGATGTCCTGCAGTTTTGCCTGCGGCGTCTGCGTTGCGAATGTCAGCATACCCGGTGCAACTTCCGGTGGTACCTGCTCAAATACTCAGTACAGTTATCTGCATATATAACATGTACCTACAGGACGCTTCAGGATTTGAGTCGGAGCGACCTCGCAGAACTCGCCATGAAACACAGCAGTATTGCCGATACGGACCCCGAAAGTTTTGGGCTCTGTAACTGAGAGAATGCATGTGGTTAGGAGGTGCAAGCCTCCAGAGAATTGTACTCACTCGCATGTTCTTGACTTGCGAAAAGTACGTCTATAACATGAGTCACACTCAGCACCCATCGATAAGCCAAGGCGAATGAACAATGACTGACATTGATCGTCATGGTCGTCATTTCGTCGTCGATTTTCATCTCGAATTCATAGCTGTCTACATTCGCGACAAGTGCGCGAATGGGACGTGGCCGCGACTGGGCAACACCTCGATACTTGACTATGACGTTGACCTTCTTAAAAAAATGGACGAGACGCTTCCATTGAACTGAGCTATCGGCAAGCTCCAAAGCGCGAAGATCGGGTACTCTCAGGACCTGCATGGCAACATCGTAGATTTTGCCCGAGAGTATGCCCGCAGAGACGGTGGAGTTGACATTGATTCTTTGCCATGTTCAGTGCTAGCAAAGACGAGGATCAAAGATGCACCTACAGCACACGTTGGATGGTTGGGCGCACGCTGCAGAAGTATCCTCGAAATGCCTCAAAAGCGCTACCTTGCATTTGCTTGCGAACTTGCTTGTCTTCGGGAAATCTTTTGTGAGCAGTACGTGCTCCAGAAATACTGTGGTCCATCATGTTAGCGAGCTGGCACACATAATTCTTTCAACTGCTTACACATTCGGTGCGGCGCGGACGAGGTGCTGAAGCAGCATCGTGGCTATAAGCCGATGTTCAGTCTCCACTTGCTGGTCGTTTGAATCTGACAGCACGTTCCATGCCCTGCACCCGTCAGGACCAGTACGCACCATTCGAAGCGATGCTCACAGCGGATCTATCGTCGACATATGCCATATGGCGACCTTGAACCTCTCGTGCGTATCAGGTGCCCTTGGATCCGCTGATATGTCGACATCGAACTGCAGAAGAATGGTCAACGATGAGAGATGTAGGAGGAAAATGGGAGTAGTCACAGCCGTCGCCTGGCCTTTGGGTACCGGCAAGTCGGTGTTCGTCCACATCAAAGCCTGAGCGCAGTGAGTTCTGAACGTGCCACCCCAGCGAATGCACTCACGTCGCCGTCGTAGGCAACACACGTTTTGAGCTTGTCCATGTGGTCAGCTTGCCACTTGTCCATCACATCGAATTTCAGCCGCTTCGACAACGGCTTATCCAGAGCACCAGGTTTCGACACGACCCAGTTCTTTTTGATATCTATCATCGAAAGTCGTTTAGAGTGCACCCTACGCGTGCAGTAAACAGATCACAAACCGACCTGATAGAGCAAAAAGGTGAATTTACTGTCCAAAGCAGACGTACATGGGCGAGGAACGTACGGTGTACTGATAGAAAGCCTTCGTCGGGAGCTGGCGCACTTGAAACATGTTCACCTTGACCCGCAGATTACCGACGCCGTCGTCGGGCCATATGGGCGGGCCTTTGGGGCCCCCTCTTTGTGGGCCAAAACCTCCTCGACCACCGCGTCCGACGTTGCCGGAGTCCCGGTCATTGTATCCACCCTGCCGTGGAGGCATTGGTCGATGGGCCATAGTGCGATAGTGGGAAATTGAAGACGTTCACACAAGAGACGATGATTGTCGGAAACAGGAGGCTTTTGTTCATTATTGTGTCACGGAGCAATATGAAACGTGGTGGATGTGACAGCCACGAGGCAGCTATGAGGCACCATGATAGCAAGACGGCAAGGTGCCATGTCGCACGTGACCGTGTGCACGCTTCGATTGGTGCTTGGAGGCACATATGGTGATGCACCTGGCGAAACAAACAGAATATAGTGATGGTCATCTTGCTGCAGTTGCAGAATTCCATATCTATGAGGTTCACAACAACAACAGCGTCCAACATCTCCACTATATCGCTACCGCAGGGACATCCGGAATGTACACCACGCTCCACACATCCCTCGCATCAAGGTCATACGGGTCCGTGTCCCCCGCTAGGAACCGGTGCATCCCTGCCCACGCGACCATGGCCGCATTATCTAAGCGC
>LCTX01002078.1:0-11960 GCA_002233555.1 Limonomyces culmigenus | reverse complement strand
CCGCTTACGACATCAAGTGGGGCACTGTCCTCCGTATGCCACTTCTACGTCGACTCGAGCTCGCCGGCATCACGGTCTCCTTAGGGCTTGATTTGTTAGCAGACACTTGGAAGCATGCTGTACTCCTGGAGCAGCTAACTCTCCGCGGCATCACGCTCGTCGATGATGATGACGCGATCATCCCAGTGAACAACCGACTGCCGCTTCTGCATCTGAAGGTGCTGGTGCTTGAAGGCGAGCCACCCGAGATTTCAGCCTTTCTGCGGCTCCTTCCCGCGCCCTCTGTTGCCCTCATGATTCGTATCGATGGCATGCCCACTAGTTCGATCAGTGCCAATTGCACAGTGGCCTTTGGAGCATACACATCATTCATACAATCCCATCAAGATGCAAAATGATTGAACAGAGGCCAAGTCAGCGTCGATCCAAGCAGCCACACCAAATCCGTCAGATATGGTCTCCCTTGGGAAGTTGAGTGTACTCCGGAGTTGGCTGGTCCAGCCGCTTCCTTCAGATTCGATTCCCATGAGGAAGGCCAGCACCATGGACCGATCTTTGACCGGGTAACCGTTCTGTGCATTGACAACTCGTATTGGCTTCAAGGCATCGTCCAGATCAGCGGCGACATCCAGTCCTTCCGGAACATCGACACCGTGTTGTTCCAGGGCCTCGTTCAGAGAAACGCTCACTCTATGCCCTTTGTGGCAAGCTGGCTAGAAAACAAAGCTACATCATCGCATCAAATACGTGCACTTTTATTCGTGTGCCCCTGCCATCGCCCCCTTCTGCGAAGACCTGCGAAGGGACTGGCCTTTCGCTCAGATCACATGGACGGAGCAAGTCCAAGATCCCAAAGACTGATACGAAGACTGCCCACATGTCCTCGACAAGGACAGGATGACGGCAGACGGGATCTCACAGATGCTCCCATGCTCTATTTTCTTCTCAAGTCTCCACATCAAAGCGTCCTGACGGTGAAGCGTCCACATGGACATACGTAGCATTGCACAGTTCCGGAGGCCCATCCACACACCGCTAGTACGCTACCTGCCCTCCAACTGTAACCGCGTCTGGACTTGGCGATAGCCGTGCAGCCCCATGACGTGTTGTGTGTATTAACCATGATGAAGTGAGTACACCCATTATGCAAGCAAGTGCATTACTACCATCGTATTCTCAGCTAGTACATACACAGACCCACTCTCTCACAGCTCTTCGTGTTTGGGTGCAGGCTGTGGCTGCGGCGCTGGGGCAGGTTCCTTCGGGTTTATCAGATCACACATCTCCGGGATTGGGCTGTTGGGGTCGATGGGAGGGTGTACGACTCGTCCGACAAAATTGTATTGCTTGTGCTCGCGGAAGAACTTCTTCCAGTGCGCCACGCTCTGTGAATATATTTAGCTTCGCGCCGAAGAGTGAGGATAAGCAACGAGGAGGTACCGCAAGTTGCTTATCGTCGAGCCCGCGAAGGTCGTGCGTCTGATGCTCCCGGAAACATCCGGTCCCGTAAGCCCGAGCTGCGTCCTTGCCAGTGCTGCAATCACGGTCAGATAAATGGCCAACATAGTCAAAGCAAAGCTATGGACTGACAAATGGGAGTAGCCACCGCCAGGGCCATACACTCGCTTGTTGGCCGAAACGTCGTAGACGTCACCATCGATCTGGATGGCTGTGTCAGAAAATCAAGTATAACGTGTCACTCGAGGTCACTCGCCGCCAAGAATATAGGTTTCCCAGTGTTGCTGCCGTCAAAAGTCGCCAGGGTGTTCTCCGTGTATAACGTGCCCTTGTCCTGGTGACACGTCAGCCTAGACTGCTTTCGTCGAGGAAGCGTAGGAATTCACCGGCCAGAGGGCCTTGATGTCGCCGTCAAAGTGCCAGACGTAGCTACCCGTGAAGAATTTGCCAGCGAGGAGCGCAAATATGACGATGGTGACGACGACCTTGAGCAGGCCCACGATTCCCACCTCTTGCTCCTCGCGAGGGTCGGGCTCAGCAGGACCCACGGGCTCGCCTAGCTTGATCTTCTCCTCCCGGACCTTCATACGCTTTGCCCATGCGGCATGTTCCGCGTCCATCTTCGTGCGATAGTCCTTGTAGCTATGAACCAGATATCAGACGCCAAACCAGGAACACAGACGAATTGATAAGGATTGGACGTACGCCAGGAACGGCTTGTTGCTGCTCTTGTCGGGGACTGTGCGTCCCTCCCAGAGGTTGGAGGGATCCGCGACTTGCGCGTGCCTAATCTCTACATTCGGGCTGGGCGGCAGCGGCGAGTTGGGCGGCGTCTGCTCGACGTCGTCGATCGGCGTATTCGGCACCGAGTTGAGCTTGGCCGGTCGCCGTTGACGCGGGCCGACCGGCTGCTCGCCAGTAGCCATGCTTGCAAGCCAGGACATGGCGGTCGTGGAAGAGATCAAGCTCAGTGGCGCAAGCGCACAACCGCTTGGCAGGGGCGAAGAGATCGTGATCACCCAATCAAGAGATGGTCATTTTTGATCAAGGCAAGCATGTGGACAGATCCACTTGCAAAGATAAGCATATAGTCGCAACAACAACATGGACATGGATTTTTCCGCATACAAGGTACACCACCACCACCTACTCACGGAGCGAAGAGGGTCTTGAGGAACGCCTCGCCCGCCGCGGCCGGCTGCTTAGCGCGCTTGGTGCCAGCCTTCTTCTGGCGCTCCTGCTTGAGGAGCTCCTGCCGGCGGATCGTCTTCGCGTATGGGTTGAGGCGGAAGAGGACACCCTTGTTCTTGAGCGGGTTCTTGTGCTGCGTCCAGGGGCGCTTCTGCACCTTCTCGCCAGCCTGGCGGAGGACGGCCTGAACCTCGGACGAGTTGATGATGCGGGTCACGTCCGGGTTGGCGATCTTAGCGGTCGGGAGGAAGTAGTCCTTCTTGTACAGGGACGCCTTCTCGGCGGTGCCGAACACGTCGTCGAGCGCGGCGAACGCACCCTCGGTCCAGATGACGAAGCGACCGAGGTGGCCACCCGGCGCGAGCTGGAGCAGATTCAGGCGCGTGACATTGACGACCTCGACGCCGGGCAGGTTGCGGAACGCGCGGACAATGCCCTTGTCCTCCTTGTAGACGATGAGCGGGCCGCGGCGCTGGCGGTGGCGGCGGTTGCGCATCTTGCCCTTGCCCGCGCGCAGCTTGCGCGAGTTGGAGACCTTGGTCACGTCGGCGTACGCGCCGAGCGCCTTGAGGAGCGCGACGGCCTCCTTCGTCTTGGCGAAGGACTCGGCGGCGTCGGCGACAACGAGCGGGACCTCCTCGATCTGCTCGATGCGGTGGCCGCGGGCGAGCACGAGGGACGGGAGCGCCGAGGCAGCGAGGGCCGAGACAACCGCGAACCGGCGCTGGTTCTGGTTGACCTTGACGTGCCACTTGCGCCAGGTCTTGGTCGGCGCGAACATGCGACCACCACGGCACATGTTACCGAACGCAGCCTGCGATCGGCATCAGCATGCTGGTACGCCGAAACTGTGAGAGCTAGACGCACCTGACCGGCACGGTGGGTACCAGATCCACCGACACGGGGGATACGAGCGACGGCACGACCGGTACCCCAGGACTCGGCCGAGGTCTGGTGGCCCGCTTTCTCGGAGACGGCGTACGCCTGACGCTTGTTCTTAGCGATGCTCTCTGTAGTAGATATATTCAACGGGAGCCCCCCAGTCCAGGCTTGAGGTTACGCACTGTGCACCTGCTGGACAACATCCAGACGAATCGGGGCGGTCAGGACCGCGGGGAGCGGGAGGGAGGACGAAGCCTCTGTGTGCCCTCGTCAGTCAAACACATCCTAGCATGCAGCTCATAGGTGCACATACCGCCGGCGGCGGAGCGCACGCTAACAGTCGGGCGGGAGGCCATCTTGTCTTGAGATCTTGAGGAAGGGTGTGAAGCTGGACCGACGCAAAATTAGAGTTTCCCGCGTAGCTCGCATCACGTGCATAGGTGGCGACCCCACGATGGCAAAGCAAAACAGGTTCATCACAAGTACAGAACTAACGCTATATACAACAAGATAATCCAAGAAAGAAAGGGTATGATTACGAGCCCTGAGAGATCAAGCAAACATCTCCACTTAATGCAGATGCGATATCCCAAGCGCTGCGCTTCCCGCCATGCGTTTGACATCACCGACGACACGCGCCGCCTTCTCGAGCGGTATGTTATCCGCAAGTGTCGGCTTGCGTCGTGCAACTCGCATGTCCTTTTCCCCACGCTCCGGTGGCAGCGTGTGATCGTGTGAGGCGGAGGATGGTGGTGCGGTCGGGAATACCGTCTCCCGGAAACGCGGTCCAGGGCCGGCAACGCTCATCCCCGAGGCATCGATGTCACCGGCACCCCACTGGTCCGCAAACCTGTGTGAGAATCTATAGGTTGGGTACCATCAGCTTCGTTGTCCATATCAAGCAATAAGCGTGGGGCGTACTTGCGCAGCGGCCGGCCGTTCGGTCCGAGCGGGTTGAACGCAGTAGTCATCCCCTCAGAATAGTCACGTAGACATGCCTCTCGCAGCTCGGTGTCGGCTTCGTTCAGCATACAGAACGAGAGCGGGCTCATCGGGTCGCGGTCCATAATCGCAGGGCGGTCCGCAAGCTCTGCGAGGCGATCCAGCGCTCGGCGCATGCGGGCGTCGCGGCGTGCCTCCCACGACAGACGCTTTCCGGAGCGGTCCACCGGCGGAGGCTCGAGCCCGGCGGGGAGGTGTGCGAGTGCGGAGAGGAACTTGAGAAACACCTTGTTCACCACCCCCGCCTCCAGCACGTTCAGGTAGCCCACACCCGCGTTCACGGAGTACACACGGGCGCCGCCATCGACACCCGTGAGCTGCGGAACGAGAGCCTCGACCAGTGGGTGATCGCGTGATTTGCCTGCTTGCCGGGCTTGCAGAATAAGCGTCGGACAAGTGACGGCTGCGAGCACCTCCGGCGAGAGCGTGGTGTTCTGTAGAAGACAATCCAGTGTTAACACAGAGGCTCAGACTTCTACACGCGTAGGTCACTTACCGAGCATGTGGTATAATAGTGCTCCGCGGCCCTTGTTCGTCTTGTGGGTGGGTAGGTGACGAGCCAGTACTCAACCACTTCGTCGATGATGCTTGCGTCAGCGCTATGACCGAATAATCCCGCACACCCTAATAGCCCCATCAGCGGCCTGAAGGGTAAAAGGGTTGATGAGGCCATACAGTCGCTGGCGGCTCCTTCGAGGGGCGCAAGCTCTTCCGCGTATGCCCACTGCGAGATGAAATCTAAGTTGAGGTTTTCACTGCATGCATGTTTAGGCATCCATTCTGCCGAGATGAGAAGTGAGAACTGACAGGTTTAATGTGCTCATGACGAGTGTAAGGCTATGAACCATCTCCGGGAATCTGAGGTACAGTGAGTAATCTTGGACGAGGGCGGAGAGAGTTAGACGCACAGAGATGCGAATGCAAGGGAGGTTTGTGAGGATGCAACCTCAGCAGCGAAGATGTGGATGGCCGGCAATCGCAATCTCTGTCGGGAGCGATGAGCCGCATTCAACACCCGCACTGAGGGTCACGCACCTGGAGAAACATGGCCAGGTCTGCCGCGTCCGTCCAGATGTCGTGCTTGCCTGTCGGTATGTGCTTCGTCCTCCCGGCAGCGCGCGCGTCGTAGGCGATGATGTTACACCGGCTGCCAAGGCGAGTGTCCTCGGCTTGGTAGTGCATCCATGTCGAGTCGAGCCACGGCGGGTGCATGAGCAGCACCGTCGGCTTTGCGGGGTCAAAGCCGGTCGTCCATCCGTTCGGCGAGTTGGTGTCGTACCAGATGCTGATCCAGTCGTCTGCGGGACAGAGGTACGCCGTGCGAGTGAGCACCGTGGCGGCATCATAACGGTGAGGTCATCGCGCACCGCTTGCGATTATGTCGACCCACGGCATGTCAGGGGTGTCAGACTGTCAACAGGATAGGACTGGTAGGTTAGGATAGCTAGGGAAAGTCTGCAGTCTGTTCTGGCCAAGCAAGAGAAGGAAGAGAGAGGGTCGGCGTGATGCCGTCGTAGACCCGACCATGGTGCCAACAAAGATACGTGGTGCTTCTTGGAACCGGGGTGAAGCATCCATCACTGACTTTCAGGCGCTCTCCGAGGCCCGCCGATCATCTTCGTGGCTGCCGGAGCGCCCACATAACAAGAATAAACTCGCCATGGGAAAAACTCCATGCTTTTCTATTCGTTTTCTACACCTATTTCCCCCTTGGCCACCCAATCCGATGACCAACGCAGCGCCCAGGAAACCTTGAATGCATTGGCTGTATTTGCAGCGATCGCCGCGGAACCACCGCAAGTGTTCCCGCGGCTCGCTTCCGTCGTCACCCCATCCGTGTCTCTGCTCGTTGGCGCAGTGACGATCCCTCCGGAGAGATCGGTCAAGCTGCTGCCAATCCCTCTAGAACCTGCATCACCTTGCCCTCCAGCTGATCGGCCCCGCCCATCAATCAGCCGGGATGCATATGCGAATGGACCGGCCACGGCTACGCACCTCGCCGTCCCCGCCTATGCCGGGCACCCCCATGTGCCCCAGCTGTGCCCGCTGTTTCGCCCGAAGGCCGTCCAGAGCAGTGAGCACAGTGACGCGGTCGAACTCGCGCAGCTCTTTCGCGAACACCGCCGCCAGCTGGGTGCCGTCGTGTTCTGAGAGCAGTCCACCCGCGCTCCCCACCAGCTTCGCCCTAGTGCACGCGTCAGAAGGGGGGCAGCGGAGCACCAGACGAGAGGAGGACGCACTGGGTCCGCTTCTCGCGCACGCGCGACTCTTGCTGCTTGATGATGTCGAGCCGTTTCATCCAAAGCCGATTCTCTGCGTCGTGCTGCTCGCGCCGCATCTGCGGTGCACGCAGGCAAAGTCAACGCGAGTGAACAGCTGTGTGACGCGGGCACCCACTGTAGCGAGCTCGCTCACGAACACAGCGTCCGCGCCCATGGCTGCGAGCCGCGGGAGGACGTCATGGAAGCTCTGCTTGCTCGCCGCGTCGATCTGCCCGGGCTGCTCCTCCACCCCGCCAGAAGCGAGTGGTGGCGGCGGCTGACGAGTGGGCGCGGGGAGCGGCGGGTCTGGGCCATCCGCTGGTGCAAATGCGGGCGACGCGCGGAGGCATGCGAGCAGAGCGGACACGGTCGCGGACGTGCCTGCCGTGGTCTCGGCTTCTACCGCCGCGGCAGGGTCAGGGATGTCTACAGCAGCGGTGTCTGCGCCGACAACCGTGGCTTGGAACGCCGCGCTGCCCTGCAGGCGAGCGAGTAGGGCCTGCAGACTCGCGTCGGCCGCCGGCTCGTCGTCGGCCTACACTGGCTGATGAGCATTGCGCGTGTGATCCGGAAGGCAGAGCACCCACCTTCGGAGCGGCGGTTGTGAAGTCCATGCGAGGCTATTGTGGCCTGCACAGGTGATCGCCTGATTCGTGATGATATGCGTTGCGTAGATCGACGAGCAAAGCTGGCCCGGGATGCGATGGAGGCTGGCGGCGGAGGATACGGGTGATACCCGAAAGCAGATACGCAAGCGAAGCGCAGAAAGAGTGAAGAGGGAGTGGGTCGCTTCTGCACGAGACAGATGAGATGTTGGCTGAGAGTGATAGATACGTATAGAGTCTCCGCCTTGATCAAGCAGACCAATGTTCCTGTAACGAGAAGCAACCATTGAGTAGGACTGGGGCTGAGGTGAGCTCGAATCCGCTCACCCAGAAGAGAGAGAAATATCGGTGCCGTGGACGGCGAAACCTGGAACATTGCATGAGCACCTCGAGGCAGGAACGGATCACCTCATGTCATCGGGTCGGCCTGGGCGAAGTCATTGCCCTTAACGAAGACTGCGCCGCCGCAAATTGTCATGACGCGTTTGCAACTCGGCGATCGCAAATTCGATCATGACAGCTCGGGTATAGATCTCTGGTCAAAGGCCGGCGCCGGCAGTACGGCTGTGCGCCTGTGAGAACTGGTTTTCTTTGGGTGCAAAACCTGTCCATGGATGGAAGAACACGAATGGTGGGCCCGTGGCGTGAGCGCGCGTTGGAGTGGGAAGATGGGCGGGTCCGGTGGAGGACATGCCTCGTGTCGGGGATCGGCCCGGGAGGCGGCTTTACAGATCCGCGAGGCGTTGATGAAAGTGGAATGAGATCGAGCAGATGATAGGGGGTGCTGCAAGATAACGATAATTGTTTTTGGTTTGCTGGAGAACGGAGGACTCTGGACTCTGGGAGATCGACGAAAGAAGAATGACAAAAGGGGGCCAGTTGGATGCGCGGAGTCGGAAGCAAGTGGCTGATGGCATGCACCATTTGACTGGTGTGGCGGGGCCCGTCGCGACGAGGCACGTGTCATAAACGCCGGCCGTTCTTCTTCTTCTTGGAGCGCTCTTCGCCCCTCGCCTCGTCTCTCGGCAGCTGCTCCCTGGTCTTGTTACCGCCCATCGTTGATCCTCTTCCCCTTGTTCCTATCCCTAATTTTCCTCCTCCACCCACACAACCCAACCTACCCAAGAACACATGCCAGCCCCAGGAGAGATGGAAGCGGCCGGGCCCGCCACGTCGTCCCACATGATGAAGACGACGAAGCGCGGTCGGCCTCATCTCAAGGTCAGTCCCAACCTCGTCCTGGTCGTCGATGGTCACGTAGCTGATATTCGTTTTCAGGACACGCTCGACCTGTTTGCGACCCTCATCGTCTCTCTCAAGTTGACAACCCACACACAATACTTCCGTCGTTATCCGAACTCGTTCAACTGGTATCTACCCCCCCTATCTCTTCTCTTCCACGATAGTCATGCTCACTCTGTCGTCCTTTTCAGCGACGAAGCAGCAGCCAATCTTGCCTCGCTGAAATTTGCTCAGTCGAATCGTGGCCCCGACCCTCGCGACCCGTCCCGTATCGTGACAACGACGACGACGACCACCTTCTCGATGACAAGAGACATGGCAAAGGCGATGTGTCAGCACTTCATGGACGCTCGGTTGATCGAGAACGCCTCGGAGCCGACTTCCAACTTGTTCAAAGACCGTGGGACGTACTGTATCACACCAAAGGGTCTCCACGTTCTCGAGCGCTTCATCGCCAAGAACGGTATTTCTGCCGACCACCTGGGCGAGGTCTTCCAGATGCAGCCCATCTGCATGAAGCTCTTGCATCTCGAGCGTCGTGTCGCCGACGACGAGATCATTGTCTCGCAGACCGTCATCACCACCCTCTTCCGTCGCTTCGCTGGCTCCAAGGCCAACTTCTCCCCACCAGGATACGATCAGATGGACTCGTTCGGCAAGTACAACGAGCGCTCGCAGGGCATCCAGTTCCTCGACGAGGCACCGAAGGTCGGCCTCGGCGGTCTTCGTGCAGCTGCACCGGGCAAGTACTGCTTCCAGGCGGTCGCTGGGCTCGAGTGGCTGTGTGACTTCACCTCGGTCGTCGGTCGTGAGGAGGCGGCAGAGATGGGAGCGCAATTTGTACGATTCGGCCTGATCACCCTGGTCAGCGACAAGCGCAAGACGAACGACTCGGCGATCATCTTCACCGTCCGTGGACCGAGCCCCGGCGGCAACTCTCCCGTGCAGCAGCAGGGCGAGTTCCGCTGCACGACCAAGGCTGTCTACAAGGTCACCGAGGAGGGTATCCGTGTCGCGCGCTGGAACGAGAAGACGCCGAACGGGTCGAACGCGAACCTCACCCGCCCGTCGGAGGAGCGCTCGCTCAGCGATGTTGCGTCCACCAACACAGCTGCGGACACGGACTCGAGCACAACCAAGCTCTCCCGCCGGATGAGCGTGGCACGGGTCGAGGTGCACGATGGGCACGGCAAGAGCAAGGAGTCGAACTCGGACCGGCTCCGGGTCATCGTCGAGGAGCCGCACCTGCGCAACCTGTTCGGCGACTTCCTCCGGCACAACTTCTGCGAGGAGAACCTGCTGTACTGGGTTGCCGTCGTCGACTTCCGGAAGAAGTTCGTGGTCACGTCGTCTGCGGTCGCGTCCAACGCACCGCCGTCGGCGCCGATCCGGGGCATGAGCCACAACAAGGCGTCGCCCGGCCAAGCGGCGATGGAGCGCCATCACGACCTGCTCATCCAGCAGGCGTACATGATCTACAAGCAGTTCCTCGCCGCCGGCGCACCGCAGGAGCTGAACATCGACCACTCGCTCCGGAACGAGCTGAGCGCGTACCTCAACCAGGTCGTGTCCCAGATCACCGGCAAGCCGTTCACGGGCCGCGTCGAGCTCGACCACATGTCGCAGTTCAACGCGACACAGCTGCAGATGCTCATCAGCTTGTACGAGCGCATCCAGACGCACGTCTTCCGGCTCATGGCGACCGATTCGGTGCCCAAGGTACGCTACTGTCCACTCAACGTTGCGACATGATGTTGACTCGCTTCACAGTTCATCAAGACAACGACGTTCTTGGCGGTCCGTCGTCAGTACGAGGCCGAGTTCGATCGCTTCGATCACGAGGAGGCGAGCGGTCGCAACCCGTCGCGCCCGCCTGGGCTCGACGCAAACGGTGAGGAAGTCGGCGGCGCATACATGACCGTCAGCACCCACGCGTCGGAGCGCGAGCAGCGTGAGACGCGCGAGCGCCGTGGCGAGCCTACCGAGGCGACGACGCCGCGCGCAACACAGCAGCCGTTTACGATCTAGGCGGCCGGTGCTGCCACCATGTCCTCTACGCCGCCACGCCCCCGCCCTTCGCTCCCACCTCAACCTACTCTTAGTATTAGACCCTCGCCTCCGTCTTGCTCACTCGGGTTCCGTCTTGGCTTCCCTCTGACCGCTTTGAACACCTGTATCATCACCCACTTAATGTAGAGCCTTAATAATGCAATCGGGCGGGTCACCTGGCTGTGCACTCCTGCGAAACACGTACATGTCTGGCTCGTTCAAAAGGAATAAATTATCATGTGCATTACGTGTCTTACAGCACTAGGCGTGAAACCTGTCCGAGTCCGAGTCATGGAGCCAGTGGCCGGTGGGAAGTTACGTGAAGCTAGCGTAAGATTATAGAGGCTGGGGATGAGGTAGTTGGGATGTCCAATTGCTAAATGCTGGAAGAGAGAGTGCGAGTAAGACCGAGCTCAATGGTACGAAAAGCGTAAAAAGAAAAGGTGATCTGGGACTGCTTGAGCCGACCAGTCACAAAACATGAAGAAGAGGTTGAAGAAGAGGTTTAAGTTTGGATTCAAGACCAGCGATTGCTCTGTATAATGCGATGAGCACAGAGCAAATGAGAAGAAGGACGTCTATGAACTTGCCTAGGCAGGCGCTGTGTTGGTCATGAACCAGTTTTTGACGATTGGAAAGTCGGCCATCCGAGCAGGCACGATTGTGCCATACGTGCTACATCCTGATGAGCACTTTACGTCATCAGCACGAGAAAGGGGGCGCACGAGTCGCTGTAGGCCGCGATGACGAGATCACCGCTCCAGGGCGTGCCACTGAGCCCGCGCCCGGACTGGATCTCCCGCACGCACTTGTTTGGCGGGAACGGCATCCCGTCACGGGACATGTACGGGTAGAAGATCATATAGGGGCGCGTGAGCCTGCCCGTCATGCCTTCCAGGGCCTCGACCCGCTGCACGGAAGGTCAGCTTCTGCACAGAGGGAGAACGAGGAGGGTACGCACGACGGAGCGGTGGGCGGGCTGCCCGAGGTTCTCCGCAATGTACTCCATGTGGATCTCTGGCCGCGGCACGAGTGCCGGCGCGGGTGCCCAGAGCGGGTACGAGTGGTAGTCCGGCCCGGCCTGCGTCACGGGCATGTCCGCGAGGTGCGGCGCGCGCCCGTCGGCGGGGAATACAAGGACGTGGTAGGACGTGGGGATCGTGGGTGCGATGCCGTATGCGGCCATCGGAAGCTGGGATGCAGGGCAGGACGTTCAGGTCCGACGGGCGGCGGCGACGTGACCGACGAGCGGCGGCGAGGTGTACGTGGG
>LCTX01002063.1:0-26972 GCA_002233555.1 Limonomyces culmigenus | reverse complement strand
CCCATTTCTCGACTTTCCGTGTTTTGGCATCGAGGCATACGGCGGCGGAATGATCAAGCTCATAACGCCCGGCACCGAGATTCCTTTCCGGAAAACGTTCAACTTTTCGACGGTGACAGATAACCAGTCGTCTGCGTTTGTCCGAGTGGTGCACGACACTTGCCAAGGAGCAAGCCGTATCTACGAAACGGGAGTCCTTGAGGTCACCAATCTTGCCCCGGCGCCCCGCGGTGTCCCCCAAATTGAGGTCACCTTTGACGTCGCCAGCGATGGATCGATGATCATTTCGACCAAGTGAGTATTAGTCTAGACTGTTACTACTATGCCTACTGAGTCCAATTGCACAGCGACACCCAGTCAATTCGAACAGCTCCATTGTATCTGCGGATGGACAAATACCACGACGAGCCCATCTCAGAGGCCAAGTGGCTCGTCGGCCAGCACGAACCACTCCATCTGCTGCCACCCTCTCCGTATAGTAACATGCTGCCACCCTCTCCGGATGACGGTGTCCTCGCCGTCGCAGATTAGTCGTGTTGTCGGTAGGAACAGCGTATGTATATGTATGGCCGGATTTGCCTCATAATGTATACACATGTCCGTTATAGCACTATGTATGGGTGTACCAAGTTTTGAAAAACGAGGACAAGATGGGAGGCGGCAGGATACGACTGGTCAAAGGAGTGCCCAGTGACTGTACCCGCTTGGAGGACGGTGTGCGGTGATTGTTGAGTAGGATATGGCGCAACACGATTGTTGATTAGGACATGGCGCAACGAAGATTGTTGAGTAGGATATGGCGCAACGAAGATTGATTACGTCGGGTGCACTATCCCGAGTCTGCTGGGGTCGTGTGTGGACGGGGCGGTCGAGAGTACAGACGTCGGTTCACGATCCCGATGGGGATGTCGTACGGCACAGGCAGATTATCCGGGCTCATCAACACATCACCAAGCTCCCTTTCGGTCGGCTCCGTGGTGAGATAGTGGGCGCGCGCATCTAGATAGATATGCTCAGGCACGTGTGAAGACCGCGAACTGCAGATGCACACCAGTTAAGGTACAGGTCTCGTCGAAGGATGGCGTCCGTGCCAGGGCCAGTGCCAAGTACGCCGCGTACGTGCAGAGGATAAGCATGGCCGACCACGCCGGGACGAGCACCGCCCACTCTCTGCCATGTCAGCTCTCCCACTGCATTCACTTGCATTTCGCACCGGCACGCACCGGGCGGGATACCACGTCCACCCGATCGCGTCGAGCGCGGGGGGAGGGAGGAGCGCCCATGCGAGATAGAGCGCGTACGCGAGGAGCGTCGACGTCCACGCGACAAAGCCGTAGATCTCGGGCCCGCGCGACTTTGTCTCCAGCTCTGGTGGGAACGGTGCGAGTGGCGATACAGGATCCATGCCCGAGATCTCAGCAAAGATGTGTCGAACCACCGACTATATCAGTTGAGATCGCTTATAATGGGAGCTAGATGATGGGGCCATATGATCACTCCGATACGGGTGTTAGGACTAGTCTCCCTTACGGTCCCCCGTTCGGCGAGCGAAAGGCAAGGATGCGGTCGACAGGCTCCTCCGAATGTCAGGACGTGGTGGACGGCAAGGAGCGCTACGCAGACGCGGGTCCCATGTGCCTTGCGACCCGGCTCTCGATGACCTCACGGGTCTCCCCACTCGCTTTCCCTCCAGACCATCTGCCCTCGACTCTCGACTAGTCAGCCACACATGTCTCTCGTCTCCGCGATCGTGCGCGAGAAAAAGGCGCTCCGCGAGTCGATCAAGGCGACCCTCAAGGCGCTCTCGACCGCTGACATCCAGGCGCAGTGTCCGTCGCGCTCGTTCCAGTGAGGGGACATACTGACGCAGACGCACAGCACAGCTGATCACGAAGCACCTCTTCCAGTCGACCGTCTTCCACCGCGCTAAGGCCGTGAGCTGCTACCTCGCGATGCCCGCGGGCGAAGTCGACTCTGACGCGATCGTCGCGGGCATCCTCGCCTCCGGTGCGCGCGCCCTCAACCCCTCGACTATGGCCATACTTACGCTGCGCGGCAGACAAGGCGCTGTACGTGCCCAAGGTCGTGCACCCCAAGGCGTCCGCACGTCCACAGCCGGAGATGCACATGCTGCGCGTGTACTCGCAGGCCGACCTCGCGGGCATCCCGCCGGGCACGTGGGGCATCCGCGAGCCGGACTGGGACGGGCCCCGCGGCCCGCGCGAGAGCGGTGCGCGCGCCCTCCCTCCCTCATTCATGCACACGGGCTGATGGCGGCAGCGCTGGACGACCCGCCGGCGCCGGCGCTGGACGTGATCCTCGTCCCGGGCGTCGCGTTCGACGCGCAGATGCAGCGGATCGGGCACGGCAAGGGCTACTACGACCGCTTCATCTCCGAGGCGGTCGCGCACGCGCTCCGGCACGACCGGCCGCGGCCCCTGCTCGGTGTGTGCGCCTTCCCCTCCGCAACTTCCCGCCGCTAACGCGGGCCAACAGTCGCGCTCGCGCTGCGCGAGCAGGTCGCGGCGCCCGCGTCGATCCCGATCGAGGAGCACGATTGGAAGGTCGACCTCCTCGTCACGCCCGACGGCATCATCGGCGAGGCGGGTGGGGGCGAGGCGGACGTGCTCGCGTCGGCCGAGGGTGCCAAGGGCGGGCGTGTGTCCCTGTAGTCATCATGTACTTTATCGTTCGCGTGCACTGCATTTCCTCACAGTGCTGTGGTCCGAGCAGGCCCGAGGGTGTGCTTGGGATTATGGTCGAGAACCAGGAGATGGGCGTGGGAGTATCACTGGGAAGGTACCCACTGATTATATCGTGGGCTGCGCTCCCTGCCCACGATATCGATCTTCACGTGCTCCATCTGGTCCACACCATGGCCTTCGACGACCGATACTCTCTCTCCACCTGCATCACCGCCCGCGCCAGCCATCAACGTTCTGGACGCCTGTCCCACCAATATCGGCTCCGCAGAGATCCGCGGGTGGAGACACCCCGGGGCTAGCGGGGGCAACGAGCGCCAGCACCACTCGCCCCGCAGGTCCAGCCCGCCATGAGTCTCCCGTCGCCCTGGACTCTGCGGGGACAGCGTTGTGCAACGGCGCGCGATCCGGCCTCTACGATCACGCGGCGTGGGGTGTCTGCGCGCCCGCCGTGCGGACTAGGCACACACGAGCGGCGCTGGACCTGGCGGGGTACACGAAGGCTGAGGGCTTCGGCGGCGGGAACTACATTCCAACATATACCCCACCCAGGTTCATGGCCATGGAGGCCCCAGCTGCCGGCCCGAACCCAGAACACAGGGCGGACGGGCGCGCCTCAGCCCGCCGATCGGCGTCGGTGACGCGCTGCCCGCTGCTTGTCGTCCTCCCCCGCGCGGATCTGCGCGACGATGTCCTCGCCCCTGCCCACGCCGCCCGCGGAGGCCCCGGGCGCGATCGGCCGCCCCGTCGCGTTCGTGTCCGGCCAGCTCGCGGGCACGACCATCCGCTCGGCGCTGCGCGAGATCCAGGGCGCCGACTCTGGCCGCAAGTGCGTTTGCCTGTCTGTGCGCGCGCAGCTCTCTCACAGGCGAAAAAGGTGCTACCTCAAGGACCGGCGGCCGCTCGACCCGCCGCCGATCTGCCTGCTCACGCTGTTCGTCGTCGAGGGCGCGGGCACGCCGGCCGAGCGCGAGCACGAGTGGCCGGACTATGCGTCCGTGTGTGTGTGTGTGCACGTGCGGCTGCCCGCTGATGCGGCGCGCGACAGGGACGTCCAGCCCGAGGGCTGGCTCTGCCACGTGAGCATGTTCAAGGCCGCCGACCCGCCGTCCGACGAGCCCGCGTCGGAAACGCCGCCCACGCCCGACGCGACCGGCCCCCAGCCGGGCGACGACGTGACGGGCGAGCTGGTGGGCAGCACGTTCGTGCAGGTCCTCAAGCCGGACGTGGACGGACGCAGCGCGCTCGTCTTCCCGTTCACGGACATCGCGTCGCGCGCGGAGGGCACGCACCGCCTGCGCTACCGCGTCTTCAACATCTTCGCGCTCGCGCGCGGCGACGGGGCGCACGCGCGCCCCGTGCTCGCGGAGTGCACCGGCCAGCCGTTCCGCGTGTACAACTCCCGCAGCTTCCCCGGCCTCCGCGATATCACGCCCCTGACCAAGGTCGGCACGCCGGCCCGCGCGTACGCGCGACCCCCGCTCATGTGTCTACTAGACGCTCGAGGCCGTCGGCATCTACACCGGCCGGCGCGCGACGATCCGCAAACATAGCAATAGGGAGGACGAGCAGCCGGGCTTACAGAATCAGAACGAGCAGCTGGGCTCGCAGAATCAGAACACAGAAGAACCAACGTAGAGCGCGCAGAGGGAAGACGCATGAAAACTGTACGAGTATAACAGGAATGGGAGTGTGCTATGCTTGCTCTACGGACCACCGGCCCATCGCAGCCGGCACAGCCTATGCTTGCTCGGCCCAACTCAGCCGACATCAATTGCGCGATCTGCGCTTGATCTGCGCCATCGTCCGCCTTCTCGCCGCTCCACTACGCCGGGCGTAGTCCGCCAACTGGACACTCATCCCAGCACTGTACTCAGTTCAGCACCGTACACATCCCAGCGCCGTGTACACATCCCAGCGTCGTCCGCTCACTCCCGCACCGTGTACATGGGTGCGAAACGCAGCGCGTTCCCAAAAATAGAATAGACACCCGAGCGAGGAAACAAGAGACGAGGCGTGGCTACAGTACTGTGCGGTGTGGAGCATGAGTGGGCGTGTGCGGCGAAGTGGGGTATGCCCTCTGAGAAACAGAAAATGAAGCAGGCGGGGCAGGCTACCACGCCGCCGCGACGAGGGCGGCGGCGAGCAGCAGCAAGGGCGGCAGCGGGCGGGGCGCGCCGTTCGCCTTGGCGCCGACGGCGAACGTCTGCCCGCACTGCTCGTCCGCCGCCGCCGCCGCGCTCGCATACACGCCTCCGCCGAGGCCGGGCACGGGGCCGGTCGCATTCCCCGCGAGCGCCCCAGAGCCCACAGGCGCGAAGGGCGCGTAGAGCGCGAGGAGCGACTTGGAGCAGCCGCTGCACGTCGGCTTGGTCGCGGCGGGGAGCGGCGTGCCGAGCGGGAGGCCGAAGTAGTAGATGTCCGCGGCGGAGGACGCGTGCGCGGCCTCGACGGCGCAGAACGCGTTGGTGGACGGGTTCGCGGTGCAGCCTGCGGCGCGCATGAGCGCGTACGCGCCGAGGCCCGTCGAGGCGGCGGAGACGAGCGGGTTCTGCGCGGACAGCTCGGCTTTGCAGGCGCCCTGCAGTGCGCCTGCGAACCAGGCCATGTTCGACGTGCATTGGTCGGCGGACGTGTCGGTGTTGCAGGTGCCCCAGACGATCGCGTTGAAGAGGGTGAGGTTCGTCTGCGCCTGCATCGCCCGTCAGTTTCAGTCTCAGTGCGGCAAGGCCAGCGACGTACGTTGATGAAGGCGGCGGACTGGTGGAAGAGGAGCGCGAACGGCCGGCACGAGCGGAAGGCGGGCGCCTGCGTCATGTTCGCGAAGAAGGCGGCGCAGCCCTGCGTGTCGAAGCTCTGGCCGAGCGTGCTGTCGAACGGCTGCGGGAACGGCGTCGGCAGCACGGGCGCGGCCGCCGGGATCGTCGGGACCGGGGCCGTGTCCGAGCTAGAGCTCGTCGGGGTGCCCCCGGATGTCGGGGTGGGGCCGGCGCCGCTGCTCGAGGGAAAGTCGAGGCCGGAGGTGGACTGGCCCTGGCCCGAGCCCTGCGGGTGGCGCTTGTGCGGGTACCAGTCCGTGACCGCGCCCACGGACCACGGCTGGCCGCCGCCGAGGACGTCGAGCGCGGCCGGGTGCGCGATCACGCGCGTGGAGAGCGTGATCAGGAATAAAACCGCCGGCACCACGAACAGCGAGAGCAGCCGCGTCCGCGCGCCCGTCCGTTTCTTCTCCTCCATTGCCGAGCGCGGGCCGGTGCGGTCGGACGGCACAACCTCGATCGACGGCGGCCGGTGCACGCGGTGCAGGCGCACGGGGCTCGCGTCCAGCAGGCGCTCCGACGCGCTGGGCGAGCGGGGCCTCGACGACGACGGCGCGGGTGCGGGCGCGGGGGGGCCGGGCGACGGCGGCGGGGTGAACATGAAGGAGCGTGGGGGTCAAAGGAGTGAAGGGCGGGCCTGGAAGACCGCAGGCGTCAGCGAACAGAACACAGCGATGGGCGTCGCGGGAGGCCAGCGGAGGCGGGCGGCTGCTCCATATATAATCGCTGCACCGCCCCGGGGCAGCAGGGCCTGGGTTCGATCTGCCCGGCCCTGACATACGCCTCCCACGCCTTCGCATCCACGCCCGCAATGACTTCACCTGGGAGGCAGGCCGTGCTATAGACGTCCGAGGGGCTGGCGCGCGCGAAGGAGAGACTGGCAGACAGACAGCCGAAAGGGCGAGATCGCGGCGGCCGGCCATCCCGGAGATGCGTGCAAAGCGGCCTACCCGCGGGCCCAGACCGCAGACATGACAGCCTTCGGGGCACCCGGGTCCGCGCGAAAATCCCGGCGTGCCTGGCGCAGTGCTCAATACAGTTCCGCAATGCCGCTCGTCCGCAAATCAATTCGCACTCGCCTGCCCACAGCGCACGCCTGCACACGCGGGCACATCGTCAGGTCCCCTCGGCCACATATTCCTCTGTGCCAGCCGGATCTGAAGCACGAGGAGGATTTGCGCAAGAGGCAGAGCTTGAGATGCGAGACAAAGTGTGTACATGAGTCGGAGCGGATGGACATAACATAGATTGATAGCCAGGTACCTGATACCACTACAACGCGCACACTGCTTTCAGAAGTGCCACGACGGCCTTGTGGTCTCGTGTGACGGCAAGCGAGTGGGGTGTAGAACCATCCTTTGCTATTACTCTTGGATCAGCTCCGTGATTGAGTAGGAGCTCTGTGACGCCCTCGGATCCTCCTTGGGCCGCGAGGTGCAGCGGAGCCCTGCCGTAGCTGTCGACGGCCTTGAAATCAGCTCCGTGGTCAAGTAGGAGCTTCGTGACGCCTTTCGATCCGCTCAAAGCCGCTTGGTGCAGCGGACTCTCTCCATCGTTGTTGACTGCGTTGGCATCCGCTCCATGGTCAAGCAGGAGCTTCGTGACGGCCTTCGATCCTCTCGAAGCCGCGGTGTGCAGCGAAGTCTCGCCATCTCTGCCGACTGCCTCGAGATTGGGTCCGTGGTCAAGCAGGAGCTTCGCGACGCTGTCGAATCCTTTTTGGGCAGCATGGTGCAGCGGAGTCCAGCCATCGCTGCCCACTGCCTCGAGATCAGCCCCGCGGTCAAGTAGGAGTTCTACGACACCCTCGAATCCTCCATAAGCCGCGTGGTGCAGCGGAGTCCAGCCATCGCTGCCGCCTGCCTGGAGATCAGCTCCATGGTAAAGCAGAAGCTTCACGACGCCCTTGAATCCTTCGTGGGCTGCGCGGTGCAGCGGAGTCTTGCCGTAGTAGTCGACTGCCTTGACACAGCTCCGTGGTCGAGCAGGAGTTTTGCGACGCCGTCAGATCCTTTCCAAACTGCGCGGTGCAGCGGAGTACAGTGATCTCTGTCGACTGCCTTGACATCAGCCCCGCGGTCGATTAAGAGTTTTGCGACGGTCTCGAATCCCTTCCAAGCCGCGTGGTGTAGCGGAGTACAGTCATCTCTATCGACTGCCTTGATATCAGCTCCATGGTCAATTAGGAGCTGCGTAACGGCTACTGATCCGCTCCTAGCCCAGATGTGTAGCGGAGTCATGTTATGGCTGTCAACCCCAAGATCAGCTTCGTGGTCAAGCAGGGGCTCAAGGTCATTTTCAAGTAGCAATTGGATTGCGGGCGCATGACTCGGATTAGACAAATCTTTGGTCGCTAAATCGCCGAAAAACTTGGCAACTGTATGCGCGTGAGTGCGTGTCATGTCCACTTTTGGGCCGCTCTTACCTTGATAGTCAGGGCTTGCATTCATGTGCAGCAGACGTTGCATCTCAGCAATGTCGCACTGCAGTGTAGCTTTTTGGAGTGCTCGAGCAAGACCTGTACGAGTGTTTTGTCGCCGATAATGTTCGAGTAACGCTGTATCACGAATCGGCAGCGACAGCAGAAGCAAAGCCAGTGTTTGACCGAAAGTCCACTGTGACTCTCCGGGCTGCTGATTCTTCACGCTGCGGATGGTTTGTTCATTGTCCGCCATGAAGATGATGTTGATGGTCAAAAGAAGCAGGAGGCCCATGATGACGGCCACCCGGGCGCCCTCCTTCCGCTTCCTCAAGGGTTTAGACTGCGACCGACGATGTAAGGAAATGTATAGCGCGAGAAACAACGCAGCAGGCAAGACGAGGTTGAGTACGGGCACAAGGAAGATGCTGTAGAATAGGATGGACCATGCTCGGAGCACTGGGGAGCTAAGGGGAACGGTCCCGCCCAGAAGCGAGATGGACGTGCACTCGAGAGGAAAAACGGAGAGTCCGAGCGAGTCCAGGAAGTTTGGCTGGGACATTTCGAATCTGGCCGGAGAGCTCCAAAGCCATATGCCAACAATGGCCATGAGCGTGAGGTGAAGCGAACCTAACGCAATCACAAGTTTGCTGACGGGACGAGGAACCAAGTCCGGGTTGTCTAGACATAGAAGACTCAGCATGGGACACACTCGAAGGACATCTGATCTACTGACCATTGTCGCGCGCCACCTCCGTGCGGTCTGATTTAGGATTGAGCTGAATCCTCTCGGCATCATGCCCAGACAGGTAGTCTTGGTTCGCTATGTCAGTCGTCAAACATAGCTGTGAAGAAACACAGGACACCTGCCTAGATGGTGCGCGCCCTCCAGGTCTGTGAGATCAGCAGTGTCGGGCTTTCCGTCCTAGGCATCATCTGGCAAGTGGTTGGAGCTACTGTTGTCATTGACAGTAACAGAATCACGCACCCGGAGGATCCGATTGTGACGAAGCAGTGCTTCCAGAAACCTGCTTCCTGCCTGCCATATTGCGAATCCATGCCGACCACTCCGGCGCGACCCTCCCGTTTCCACGCAAGCCGGTGCGATGGTGGACATACATGATGAAGTATATGAAGGTGTTGGTGTTATTCATCCAGCTCAGGTTCAGGATCACCGATGCATGGAAGTCGGCCAGTCCGTAGGTGCGAGCCTGGACGATAGTGGAGATGAGAATGGCGAATGCCGTGACGAGAATGGTTGTCGACTGGTTTTCGATCGTTTCTAGCTCCTTCGAGTCGACCCTGCCGTCCACGAGAGCGTAAAAGGCAGGCAAAAGGCTGAGCAAGTTCTGGATGTAGATCGCGACGCGCACCCCGATCCCAGATATGTCTGGGTTCGCCGGGATGACACAAGACATAGCGGATGTCCAGTCCGGGAGTGGGAGAGAGCAAGTGGGCAAGAACAGCTCAGGTCAGGTGTGGAGTTCAAGGCAGTGTTGGTCGTGCGCAGAACACGAAGCAACTTTTACGGCTCCAGCGACGTGGACGCGTTGATGCTCGATGCTCAGCGTCCTGCGGCGGCCGTCGATGAAGCACTGCTTAGCTCGAGGCTTCCATTCAACGAGTATAATGTGCGACTGGATGAAACAACGAGTAGGCATGCTAGTAGCGCAATAATCCCGCAAGCCAGAGGAGTATAACATGGTCATGGTCAAGGAGCCGGACGACGACCTCATCCGGGTGCGGTCCGGCCCTGAGTGTGACATGCTCTGCCTCTCAGTGCGCGGCGATGCGCGAATCGTTCTGCGCAGTCACGCCAGACAGCTATAACAGGAATCCGTTGCCGCCTAGCCATGCATATCGTCGATGTCCCATGAAAGGCACACGCCCGTGCCCGCGCCGGGCACCAGCGCGCGGAGAAAGACGCTTGAATGGGCGATCCAGGTCCACACCTTCGAACTACTTCTGTACCTCTCTCAAGGTCTGACATGACTACTCAGAACAAGAAGATAGTCGAGACCTACGTTTCCAAGCAGAAAACGACATGGGATCAGCTGCATGCGCCCGAGCCCATTGAGCCGACCGCGTCCGTGCGCGTCTTTGTGCGCGTCCGTCCACTCGCTGTGGGTAAGGAGGCACATATGGACCAAGACCATGCATACTCGGTTGCTGAAGTATAGGCGCCGCGCTTGATTCATGTCACTACTCCGGCGATGACCTGGTCGGGTGCGAGCATCACGACGAAGACGTATGAGGCCGACGCGGTCTTCGGACCCGACGTCGATAGCGACGCAGTGTTGCAGGCTCTCAGGTTTGAGGATATGATAAGCAAGACTGCGGATGGGACCGGCGGACAGTGTTTCTTCTTGTGTGCCTATGGGCAGACGGGCTCTGGCAAGACGTACTCAACGACGTACATCGAAGGTCCCCACTCCCCCGAGTCTGCTTGACCCGACCGCTCGCTGACTTCTGAGCAGAGAGACTGTGCGAGCTGCTGTTCGCGGAGATCTCGCAGGTCGAGTCCGTCACCTTGTCGGGTTTTGAGATCCGAGGGTCAGAAGCCTTCGACTTGCTGTCCGAACCTGCTCTGGAGCCAGTGAAGGTCATGGCGGCCTCAGACGACAATATGCCTGGCCTGAGCACCCACATGATGACATCGAGCGTCGATACTCTCGCGTTGGTGCGCAAGGCGGGTGAGCTGCGGACCACACGAAGTACGCTCAAGAACGACACCAGCAGCAGGTACGCATTTGCCCCAGATTCGAGCGCCGTAGGTTATTGATATTATTCACAGACCCCACTCGGTGATGCAATTCTCGATCGCCTCAAGGAAAGGTGGTGTACCTTCACTGCTGTGCATTCTCGACCTGGCCGGGTCTGAGCGGGTGTCAACGTCCAGTAGCAACGCCGATCCGCATCGGCAGCGAGAGGCGATCGAGATCAATAAGTCTCTTCCGGTACTGAAGTACTGCATCCGTGCGCGGCTGGCGGGCGAAACACGGGTGCCGTGGCGCGGCAGCAAGCTCACCATGTTCCTGCGCCGGGCGTTTGGTGCAGGGTCGACGGGCGACGATGCGAGGCCCGAGCCGCAGCTCATTGTTTTGGCATGTGCTAGTCCAAGCATCTTCGACGTCGAGGACACGCTCGGCACCATGAACTATGTCACTCCCTTCCGGGTACGCCACACACTCACTACAGACGCTTACCATGCTGACTCATTGCTATAGCTGGCCGGCAAGGCAGCGGTTGACGCCGGGAACAAGCGACTGGAGACGTCCCCAGAGGATCCTAGACGGTGGAACCGAGCCGATAACATCGTTTGTTCCATCATTGCCTCGGGCGCGGGCAGGTGCTGATGCAATCCGGCAGGCATGGCTCAACCGGAACCTACCAAAGCTCACGGCCTTTGTACCCCGGATATTCCCAGACGACGGATGCACCCTCGTGAACACCCTGCTGCCCCTCGGAAGCCCAGCAGAGCTCGTCAAACTCATCATGACTCCAGTGCCGAACGAGGTTTTTGTTCTGTCGCCTCTCACCATAGCACAAGCCAAGGCCCATGCTCCAGCATACCACACCAAGCTGGTGCGACTGCTCGCCAGTGCAGAGGCAGCGCAGCAGAAGCCCAAATCAGCAGTGGCAAAGGCTCAGGTCTTAGGTTCTACGAAGCAGGCGGCGCTGAATGCGCTGAGTGGGAAGGACAGAAAGGTGAATGTCACTTCCGAGACCAACGTGGACTGGAAGCCGTCTTGGGGCTGAATGATAGAGCAAAGTCCGTATGTGTCAAGATCGGATTTCTGGCAGTGGTTTATTACACGATCTGTCTCTAAAATCTTGACGAACTTTCGGTCCTTGTCGATTAGTGGTTAGATCGTCACGTTGTGGTTCGGGCTTGCCCTCAAGACCAATCCGTGAAGACGGAGCTTCGACTGCTCCCTGGGACAGACTACTTTTTGCCCTTTCTCATTTGACAGCCGAGTGCTCTCTCTTGGGTATTTTTGCTCAAGCTGTGCCATAGACATATCGTAGCGGATGGTGCATTTTCCAAGCAATGGATGGGAACATTGTGGATTACATTAAACATGGCGAGGAGTGGTCAAGCCCGCACGCCGCCCTATCGCAGCCCTACAACGCAGGCATTCTACGTGCCACCTTGTCGTCATTACGTGCGTGAACTATGAGCTTTTGGAGGAGGTCGGAGTTCGCCCAGCGCTCAGGAGGCTGACGCTTGCCAGTGGCCCAGTAGTACGTGTCCCAGTCGTTCTCGTCGAGGAACTAGAGGGTGGAGTCAGACCCCATAATATCGAACCAAGAAGAGCGAGAAGGGGAAAGAAGCACTGCGGACGAGAGCAGATGGTAGGTAACGAGCCCATGACACTCACCTTGTCGAACTCTTTCAACTCTGCCTCAGACATGCCAGGCATGTGCTCCTTGCCAAATGTGCTCATGAGGAGGTCGGCCTCGAGCGTGCCGCGCTTGCGAGTCTGGTACAGCAAGCGTGCACGCAGTTGTTCGATGCTCTCGCCCTCGCGAGGCAGCGGGTCCGGGAAGGGGAGGTTCGGGTCGGACAAGTCGATATCCTGGTCGCGCGCTGCAGAGCCGGGTGGGTCTTGCTCAGGCGTCATATGCTCGGAAGTGAGGGGTAGTGGATAAGGGTCGTCCGCCATCGACGGCCGGTGCAGCTGCGCCCGGGATGTGGTGGAGAACGACCGGCGCGTCGATGCGCTGGCGAGCGCACGTAGTTGTCTGGAGGCGCGAAACATTCTGAACAGCGGGATTTGTGTGTTGAACAGGGCCGAGAGAGAATGCAGGAAGAAAGGCGAGCTGACGGAGGTGGTGGAGGTGGATCGAGGGAGACGTTGTGGCGCGGATCGGTGCGAAGGAGAGACGCCCACTCGATGACGCAATCACAAGGAACCCATTATTGACTATTAGTACAAGTGTAGTTTACGGTCGATCAAGGTAGCAGCACGAACACCGAAGCGGCCCAAAAAGATGTACAACAAACATTATTTGAAACCCACGATCACAGCAGACCGGCCCGCAGCTGCGGTGAATAGAAAAGGCTCTGCAGCACAGACCTGTCGGGAGTATGGTAAGTGACCGGGTCGATAACGGGGTTGCGAGGGACGGCTCACCGGAAGGTCAACGCTTGCACAGGAACAGCCAGTACTCTTCATGAGGAGGCTGGTTGGCTTGGTTCGATTTGTCTAATGAAGAGCGCACGTCGTGAGCACCAGCACTCGAAAGTCGTCTAGCACGAGAACGTACGTTCTCTCCGACACTCCCAGACATTGACACGCTTCCCATCCCAGGTCGCACACTGCGCGTTTGGCAGATACTTGGCGTTGTCCTGCCAGATCTCGGTCACGTCGCGGACTACTCCAGGCATGATGTGGGTGGGGGAGAGAGAGGTGGTGGTGGTGGTGGTTGGTGCTCAAGCGCAAATGGGGCGGTGAGCACGCTGTCACGTATAAATGGAGAGCTTTGCAAATTTAGGCCAGGGGTAGGCGGCGGTCCGCGGGTCTAGATGCTAGGCTTGGCGCAGGAGGAGGAGATCAGAAGGTTGGGAGAAACTCGGGATCGTGGACGGCGCGAGGGATGTGCGCGATGGAGGGCGTTGCGGGCGTTGGGGAGCCCTTTGCACCTATCCATGATTTATATAGGTGCAGGTTGCTGGTGGGCGGACCGAGACCCGAGAGCGGTGAAAAAAGTGGAGACGCGGGGTCGGATGACGGAACGTTGGCAACCATACGATCAATCCGTAGTAGCAGTTTTCGGCGAGTCATGTCCCCGTCAGGCTGAAACAGGGCACAGCTGCATATGACAGCATTATGAAATGCACGAGTGTATTGCCCTTCCAGTGCTAGTCGACTTGAACAACGGCGTGTTGTCGACGAAACCTCACGAGAGAAAGGCATACGTCATGAGTGGAAGCCAACGCGCAGAGCTGCGATGACGTAGCGAGAAGACCTATGAAATCCATCTAATCGATTGTTGCCTTCGTGAATCCAAAACGTGTCCCAGGGGCACACTTCTGCGCGTTGCGTCGTCGTGTAACGCTGAGTGGAGGTCGAAGAGCCTGTGCTCGCGTGACCACAGCCCGCCGCGGCGCTTATGCGGCCAGCGCTATCCTCTGGTCTTGCCGCCATGAACAACGCAAAGACTCTCGTACATCTCCTCAAATTAGACCTCTTGGCCGCAGAGTTTGACACGGAAACTAGGCTGCAGGATGGGGCTCTCTTCTCGTGGCTGCTGGCGTCTCGTTCTATTTCGTAAAGCAGACCATAAATGAGCGCAGACGCGAGCAGGTTACTGCTGGATCTAGGGCAGCAGGAAGTCGCGACTGTGAGCTCACATAAGCTCTGCCACCACGATACAATGGCATTGAACCTCTAGAACTCGTAGGGAAGCCTCGCACGGATGCGTCGTCTGAAGGGAAGCACGCAGAGTCGGGCAGCCACGGCGTGCCCAACACTCCCGCATCTGGATCGGACAGTATAGCCAATTCAGTGGAACTTGGTGGCCGATGATGAACTTTAAGTGCGTTAGTTGTACGTCCCAAGCGTGTCGGCGTCCTGTTAATTATGCCTGTGCGTTAGCAAGACCATGGACGTTCTTCACCTCTGGAGCGGATGCGTATTCACCCATCCCTTCGTCTACATTACCACAGACAGACAATAACTTGATGATCACGTTGCGGACATCTCTGCATACGTACACCAAGCCTTTCCTCTGAACACTCATTCCCCTGACCTCAACCTTCGAACGGCTTGAGATGACGTAGAACACTGGGCTGTGTTTGCCACAATAAGTAATGCTAATGATGATGATGCTACTATGTTACATGATTGGCGAGAAGACGATGCGCTGTACTGGGAGCTCTCAGGCCTCCTGAAGGTTCTCGCTGTAGTCTTGGCGCTTGGTGTAGGTCAGACCCTTCTTGCCCGGTGCCTAGGACTGAGAAAGATTGATTAGATGGCTGCGCTGTATAACGAACATTCACTAAAGACACGCACCTTCTGAGGCCCCTTGCTGTCGATTTGTTCAGCGTTCTTGCTAGATTGCTCCTGCTGCCCAGCAGGCCAAACAGCCTTGGCGATGCTGGAGTCGGCAAAGTTGCGATGAGGAGCGCCAGAGGAGTTGCCCCCCATGGGAGAGGAGGTCTCCGTCTCCATACCAGTGGCTGATCCGCCGCCGTTGCTGCCCATAGTAGAGCGCAGAGTGGCAGGGTTGTCGGCGTGCTCGACGGGTGCGTGTGCTTGGTTCAAGCGATACTGCCCTGAGTAGAGGGCATGGTCAGCGGGCATGTCGTACTCTGAGGGTTTGTTGCGACGCACATGTGGGAATGGTGCCAGGGGCTTCGGGGTCCGAGATGTTCTTCGAGTGTTGGTGACGCTGCAGGCCACTCCAGTACAGGTAAAACATCCCCATGACGGAGGGAACGCCGACAGTGAGGGCCTAGGTAGCACATGAACAAGTATAAGCATGCAGTGTGCTCGGAAACGACGAGGGCATCACGTACGCGCCCACTTGCAGACAAGTTTCTAAACGCGGATGCCATGACGAGAGCTGGGCTGGTGGTGGTCTGAAGTAGAAAGGAAGGGTTTGGTTCCGTTGGTGTCCGAGCTCTGCGTCATATTTATGTCTTGACGCTTTCCGGGCCGCGATCGAGGGAAGACGGAAAGGTGACGACGCCACAGCGCGATCGCTCCAACTAGAGGTGTTGGTGTTGTGGAGCACGTTCCTTCGCGCCCGCTGTGTGTTTTCGCAGGCACGTATGCTTAACACACACCTTGCTTAACTCGTACGGGCCACTGAGTTTGTATGCACGGAACTAACAGGTCTAAGACAGTCTTCACGAGAGCAGTACCATCATGACATCATACGGTGATCGGCATGCGTGATGCTCGGAAGCAGCAGCTCACGAGCTAGCACTTTCCCCCGCACCAGCAGAAGCAGATGTAACCTCTGCGGGCTTCGCCGGTTCGATCGCGACGCACCAAAGCACCCGACCCCAAGGCTGGCCATCCGGTCCAGGTCCACGCTCACAGCACACGAAGCGAACTTGTTGACCATCCCAGTGGCTTTGAAGATCGATGGTGACACCGCCAGGAAGCTTGAGTGCGAGGGATGGATGGAACGAGAGGTAGCCGTAGCAAAAGTCGGTCGTGACAATGTCCTGGATAGGTAGGTATTCAGAAAGGATGTTAACCAGAGTTTTGAATGCACATACATCGGGGCCAAGCGTGATGCTTTTCCTAGTCTCTTCTTGGCGGAAGTGCGTCCTCCGAGCATTGGCGTCTTTCAAAGCCCCGTCGGCTCCGTGGAGTGTACTCGAACTTTCTTCGAGTGGGTGCTCGCCAGGAAACGGCGTCTTAGAACCCGATTTGTCGACAGACAAATGAGGCATTGTGGCAAGAAGAGGGGACAGAGCCCAGGGCCGAGTCGGCGAGGCGAAGTCTTGCTCCAACGTCGGGTCCACATACTTCATCAGTTTAAGCGCAGCTCCAGATCCCCATGGTAAGTTCAGAGTTCGCTCGAAAGTGTTGCCGAAGAGGATGTTGTCCGCATCTAGAGGGTGAAGAAATCTGCCTTCCATGGAGTTGAGAACATGAATGAGCAGCCGGGTTCTTTCACACACCTCGTGTTTGGAGACTCCAAGTCACACCCGTCCGGTCGGGGGACTGGAAGTAGGCATCCGCTGCGTGGCTGGATCCTGCTTTCCCTGGAAAGTCCTTGATGTACACCGCGATCTCGCCCTCGAATGCGTCGGAGGAGATCGAGTGCGATGATCCGCTGTTTACAAGCGATGTGATGTCCTTCAAGCTAGATGGATCACACCCAGCCAGAACGCGAAGAGCCGGAGGAGTCATATCGTCAGAAGGCTGAGGTGAGAGGGAAAGAGGAAGAGGCAAGTGATGAGAGCTTCATGTGACGTCAAGAAGATTACGGATTCTGAATCCACTATGGTTATGGTGCATCCCCTGGTTGATATCTATACCTCAAACATCATACTTTAAGATGTTGCCTTTGACAGTTGGCGTGTATGAGTTCTGGCAGGTAGGTCGCCACCTCGACAGCGTCCGGCTGATACAGGCTTGCGACTGTACAGCCTTCCAGTTATATATTTCAGGCAACATGTAACAGTTATATGTTTCAGCATGACGAGATTATGAGACCGCAGAGGTGAGGTCG
Source organism: Limonomyces culmigenus (assembly GCA_002233555.1). Classification (NCBI taxonomy): domain Eukaryota; kingdom Fungi; phylum Basidiomycota; class Agaricomycetes; order Corticiales; family Corticiaceae; genus Limonomyces; species Limonomyces culmigenus. Next base: position 9,834 of record LCTX01002063.1, on the reverse strand, counting down.
TGTGTCGAGGTCGTGTGGTCTAGCGAGTGGCGAAGTTAGAATTGACGCTCTTGTTCTCCGCCCACTTCACCACACGCGTGGCCGCCGTTGCAGCCTGCCCGCCGAAGCCCACCTCGCCGCCAAACACGCCTTGCTCTGAACAGATAGACCGGCAACCCTCGAACAAGCCCTTGTGATAGACACCGACGCGTATAGGCGACCCCACCTTCGCGACTATCCTCGCCATATCACCTCCGTGTTCTCTTATATCGCTGTCGATCGCTCTCTGAAATGGTCCAACCAAATGCCCAGCCAACACCCTCGTCTTCCTCGTCGTACGTAACGCGCTTGCTCCGATGCTTGCGGCTCCGGCGGCTCATGCCTGTACAGTGACGGCTGGAAGGCCAACCTCCGTCCTCCGCCCAAAGACCTCCGACCCCAGACCGAGGATGTGACGGCCACGAAGGGGATGGAGTTTGAGGACATGGACCTCCGCCGCGAGCTCTTGATGGGCATCTTCGAGGCTGGATTCGAGCGACCGTCACCCATCCAGGAAGAGGCCATCCCCGTCGCCCTCACTCATCGCGATGTTCTGGCACGGGCAAAGAATGGGACAGGAAAGACGGCTGCCTTTGTTATTCCATCCCTCCAGCAGGTCGACATCAACAAGAACAAGGTCCAAGCCCTCCTCCTCGTACCCACACGTGAGCTGGCACTGCAGACGGCCCAGGTCTGCAAGAACCTTGGCAAGCATATGAAGACTCAGGTCATGGTCACTACCGGCGGAACTACTCTCAAGGACGACATCATGCGTTTGTCGGAGGCCGTCCACGTCTTGGTCGGTACTCCCGGCCGTATCCTCGATCTTGCCGGCAAAGGCGTCGCGGACCTCAGCGAATGCCCCGTGTTCGTCATGGATGAAGCCGACAAGCTCCTCTCCCCCGAATTTGCCCCCGTTATGGAACAGCTCCTTGAGTATCTGCCCAAGGAACGCCAGGTCATGCTGTTCAGCGCCACCTTTCCCATGATCGTCAAGGACTTCAAGGTTCGTAACTGCTACGCCCCGGAAAACCACAACCACTGATTAGCTCTCAGGACAAGCACATGAAGAACCCCCACGAGATTAACCTCATGGACGAGCTGACTCTTCGTGGTGTCACTCAATACTATGCATTTTTGGAAGAACGGCAGAAGGTCCACTGTCTCAATACTCTTTTCTCCAAGGTTTGACTTTTCAACTGTACCTTTTCTGCTCTTCTCACCCGTTCCACAGCTGCAAATCAATCAATCTATCATATTCTGTAACTCTACCAACCGCGTCGAGCTCCTGGCGAAGAAGATCACAGAGCTCGGCTATTCCTGTTTCTACTCGCATGCGAAGATGCTGCAGTCGCACCGCAACCGCGTCTTCCACGACTTCCGTAATGGCGTCTGCCGAAACCTGGTGTGCTCTGACCTCCTCACCCGCGGCATCGACATCCAGGCCGTCAACGTCGTCATCAACTTCGACTTCCCCAAGAACTCGGAAACCTACCTTCACCGTATTGGCCGCTCGGGGCGTTTCGGACACCTCGGCCTCGCCATCAACCTCGTGACCTACGAGGACCGCTTCAACCTGTACCGTATTGAGCAGGAGCTCGGGACGGAGATCCAGCCCATCCCGCAGCAGATCGACAACCGCCTCTACGTCGCACCGGGCGCGGCTCCCGACGACCGCCAGCAGCAGCAGGCTGCCCAACGGGCCCAACAAGCCCAGGCCCAGGCCCAGTCTCAACAATCGGCCCAAGCGCAGCAGGCCCAACTCGCTCAGCAGCAACAGCAGCAACAGCAACAGCAGCAGCAGCAGCAGCAGCAGCAAGCACTCCTTCAACAGCAGCGCGCGCAGTTGCAAGCTCAGCAATCCGCACAGGGCCAGCAACGTCCGCCGACCGTGCCTCCGGGCCAGGTCGTGTACCAGAGCTCTCCCAGCCAGACGCCGCAGATGGGCCGTGCGCAGAACGGCGGGCGAGGAGGCGCACCAGCAGGGTTCCCCGGCGCAGCACCCGGTGGCTTCCGTGGGGGTGCACCCGGTCCACGCTGAGAGCGCTTGTCGTGTGCATGGTCGCTTTGTCAAATGTTGTTGCGCGTTCTTGTTGTCAGACTTACTTAGCTCGCGTCTCGTGATGCATGTACTTTTGACGGGACTTGCACTGCTTCGCGAGAGCGCGCTTGCCTTCTCTCCTCGCGTCCACCTCTTCGCGTCAATCAGGCTCTTCCTCTCACGCGTTTGACTGTTCATCCGACATCGTATATCTTCTGTGGTTCATGACATCGGTGTGCAATTGGATCCAGCCAACTTCAGGTGTGCCTCCTCGCGTTCGACACTGCGCATACATCGGCCTGCGCCCAACCGTCGCAGCGGATGGAGACATTCGTACACACACACTCGCCCTGGTTCAATGTCCGACAGTCCACAAGCTATGGGCTCGAGTCACCACGACCATCGCCGCCGATTCTCTCCTCATCGCCCGCCCCGAACTCTGCCCTTTCTTCTCACTCGGCTGCTGTGCGCATCTCTCGGAACCTTCGCTCTCCATTGCCATCACTCATCTCGCAAGCTGATACTATCGACTATAACATCATATGCTACACATCCACCCCGATAGAGTCCAGTCTCTCCGGTGCTCTAGGAGACGGCTCGATCTACTATACCACGCCCAGCTTAATCAGGGTGGCTGTTCCTATCGTACAATACTCAAGAGCCCTCCCTTCTACTCCACACCCAAGACATCCTACTCCTTATCCCTCGCCTCCTTCCACTAACGCTCATCTCACGACCCGTCCGACACCGTTCTATCGCATACATCCACACTGCCACCTGCCGCCCCCGCCTCGATATCCGCACTTCGTCCCCATCCTCTCCCAACCAGCACACACCCGACACTACTCACCGCCGAATGCTCCCTCTATCGCAGTCTCTAATATGTACTATCCACCTCTGGCCAGGCACACCACTCCTCCACGACCGGTTGCCCCAAACCCATACCCATTGTATCCGCCAAGCTCGTCAGCCCTGCAGCTCATCGACATCGCCACCCAGCTCCCTGCCTCCTCTTTCCCCACCATCCGCTTCCACACTGCCCCGTCCCAGCCCCCACCCGCGGTCCCCCCACCCGCATCCACGTTCGACCTCCCTCTCGTTCTCCCTCCTCCTCCTCCTCTATACGCCCCCGCACCTGGGCCTGTGATCCCGAGCTCCGCCTGGCCCGTCCGCCGACGAAGTCGGCGGACTGGGCGGGCGACATGGACGTGCACATTCTGCTCGGCGCAGTTCCCGGACGAGGACGCGCTGGACCAGCACCGCCAGATGCACGCACGGGGCGCTGGTATCCTCCCACGTCTCCCACTCGTCTACCCTTGCGTGCTCACTGCCCAGCGTCAGAGCCTTCGGCTGCTGTCAAGCCCCCGAAGCGGCGGCGCCCGGATGAGAGTGACGATGTTGACGGGCGCGGTCGAAGGAAGCGGTGGCGGGTGACCGTCGTACGTGCGCTTGCAGACATGTTGCCGTGCGATGACCTCGTTCGCATTCATAGAACGCGGAGCCGCCTCACGAGAACCCGGCGGCAGAACCCCTGCCATCGACGCCTGGCGAAGCTCCACCTTCAAGTTCTGGTCTCAACGAGTTTGTTCACAACTGGTCGACGGACGAGCCTACGGACGGCCCTGCCGAGCCGCAGGCCGAGTGAAACAGCAGGAGACGGACATGTGTATGATGTGCTAGGGTACTTATGCGATGCGAGTGATGTGCACATTAGATGGTGTTCATACAGTCCATGCAAATGCCAACTGTCCGCTCATGGCGACAAGTACGCCTCTGCAGCCTGGTACCGTGCGAGCAAGAGCCGCTGGACCCAGCCGCCCTCCGGATAGTCCTTCTCCCACTGGTTGTGCAGGTGCACGACCCAGATGCTCTGGAGCGCGCGGTCGAGCGCGCCGCCGAACGCGGCGTCGCCCCACCACCCGCGGGGGTTGTCCGGGACGAACGGGTCCGGCAGGCGGTTGTCGAGCCGACAGGACCGGCCGTCCGCGAAGCACCACGGCAGAACGCGGAACGGCGGGATGCCGCCCGCGATGAGGGCGCGCCAGAGCTGGTAGTAGAGGAGGGCGCCCCAGTCGGTCGAGCCGGGCCGGGGGGCGTGCTGGGACAGCATGAGATGGAAAGCCTCGCAGAGGTAGGGTGAGTGTTGGTGGAAGTGAAGAAGGGCGCCATTAAAGGGATTATAGGGTTTATCTGAAGCACAAAGTGGTCAGTGTTTTGCTCCTGCGGTACACGAGGCACACATACCGTAACAGTCCCACTGCGTGACAAACTCGTGCTCGAGGAGGGGGGTCAGGTCCCGTGTGAGGAGCGAGTCCATGTCGATCCAGATGCCCCCGTACACCCAGAGCACGAGGAGGCGGACGAGGTCGCCGTCCACCCACGCCTTCTCGTCCTTGATGTCGAGGAGCGCGCTCCCTTCCAACGCGGTCCCGTGTGCCATCGCATGCACGCTAACGACACGGGTCTCGAACGTGTGTGGGTGCGTGCGGAGCCAGGCATTGATGATCGGGTTCCTGGAGAGGTCGCCGTTCGACCAGAGGATGAGGCGGGCGCCGGGCGGCTGTGTCGCGTACAGCGAGCGCAGGAACCACTCCTGGCGCTGGGTGAACTCGGCGAGGTCCGTGCGCCAGTACGAGTGGAAGAGCGTGGGCTCGGCGTCGCGCCGGTGCGGCGGCGTCTGCACCGTCGCGGCGAAGTGGTAGCAGTCGCGGTCCCGGCGGAGGGGCATCCCCGCATGCAGCTCCGTCGACCGCGGGCCATACAGTTTTTGCGAGACGTCGTATATCGAGCTCACGTTCCCCTGCGCAAAGCAGCCGGACAGCGCAGGCGTGGCGCCGAACTCGGCCCGGATCCACGATCGCCGGTAGAACGACAGCTCGATGTGCGGCTCCCATGCGAGGAACGCGAGCAGCAGCACCACCACCACCACCGGGACCACCACCCCCAGCCAGCGCACGGCGCGCTTGGTGAAGACGTGGCGGGCGAGGATGGCAGGGCGGGCGAGGAGCCATGTGGTGTAGCGGCGCGCAGGGAAGCGGCGGTACGACTGCCGCTCTGGCGATCCCGGCGGCGGCGTGTACGTGGGCAGTGAGCTCCCTCCTGGTTTGCTTCGTCTCGACGCGATGGGCATAACCAGGCAATGAGCCCTCCTGCCTGCAGCGCGAAGGGAGGGAGCTAAGTAGCAACTGCCAATACAAGTTGTGGCGCGGCCAGCGAGTCCACTGCTGCGGATGTTGAATACGTGGAGGACATGTCTCCGTCCGACCCGAAAACAGCACAGTGTAATAATACATCTCACATAGCATCCACAACCATGGCAACATATCCTTTTAGCGCTACCCCTCTCGATTGGTCCAGCAAGTATGCAAGAGTCGATGAGTTCTCGTCACAGCTGGAGAGAACTCTGGGTCAACACCTCGTGGAAGAAAGGATGGTCACTCGAAGACTCACAGTTTGGCAATAGACCGCTCAAAGTCGGTCAAGCCCTTCTGCAAGGCCCGGAGGACGCTCGCATACTCCCCTGATCGGTCCCGCAGGTGCCGTCCATGCGCAGTGAGCAGGGCCTGGATCCACAAGAGATCAAACTCGAGATGGGGGCTCCGCTCGACATGGTCCGCGATGAACGCGAGCATTGCCTCGACGTACACCACCGGGAGCTGCCTCGCCAGCAGGCGGATGTCTCCGCGCGGCGCGGCCTCGTACGCCCGGCGGATGAGCGGCTTCTCGTTCAGCCGGAACGCCATCACGAGCGCCTTGAGCGTCTCGCGGTTCGCGAGCGTCGCGAGCACGGCCTGCGGCGTGAGCTCGATGTCGATGTCGAACGGGTCGAATGCGAGCCCGTCGTCGAGCGCGTAGATGAGCAGGCCCTCCGTCGACGCCGCCGCCCATGCACGCCCCGTCGGCGAGAAGCGCACGCACTTGGTCCGCGCCTCCTGCCGGTACCGGCGCTTCGAGAGGTCGCCGCGCGCCGCGCCGGGCAGCGCCTCGTCCGCGCGGTCCTCGAGGTCGCTCGCGTCGCCCCGGTCGTCGATCAGGTCGGCGGAGGCGCCCGCGTCGTTGAGCCTGCGGCTGTCGAGGAACTCCTCCGTCCCGTCGAGCGACAGGTTCTGCGAGATCTGGTACTTGCGGATCATCACGCCGTCGCGTACGTCGTACAGCACCACGTATTTGCTGTTCCCGCCCGCGAGGATGCAGCGCCCGTCGGCCGAGTACGCGAGCGAGGTGAATGCCTTGCCCGACGCGTTGTTCGTCGCCGCGATCCGGTCGTCCGCCTTGCGCCCGCCGGAGATGTCCTTGCGGCCCTCGATCAGGCCCGTCTGCTTGCCGAGCCCGACGTCCCAGAACGCGATCTGGCCGTCGAGCGTCGCGGCCGCGAGCTCGTTCCCATCGGGGCGAAACGCGAGCGCGAGCACGTCCGCGCTGAGCACGAACGGCTCGACTGCGCCCGAGCGTCCGTAGACCGTCCATACCCGCACGGACTTGTCCCACGAGCCGCTGGCGAGGAAGTTGCCCGTAGGGGAGAACGCGAGTGCGGTGACGGGTCCGTCGTGCCCGGTGAGAATGTCGAGCAGTTTGCCGGTCTGCACGGACCACAGGAAGACCTCGAACGAGTCGATGCTCCCCGCCGCCACGACTTCGCCGCTCGGATCAACAGCGAGGCTGGCAAACTGCACGGGCGTGGGGGACGTGAAGGTCCTGAAGTTGCGGTACCGGACCAGATCAAAGGCGCGGACCGTGCCGTCCAGAGAGGCCGAAAACAGGACCTGGCCCTGCTTGGCAAAGTCCACTGCGGACACGGCCGCGCTGTGCGCCGAGAACGTGACGAAGCAGAAGCCGGAGGTCGAGTTCCACACCTTGACCTTGCCGTCGTCGCCCCCCGTCGCGGCGTGCTGGCCGTCGGGCGAGTACGCGAGCGTGTTCATGTCAAAGTAGTGGCCCTGCTGCTTGAGCACGTAGCTCTCCGACTGCCACTCCCACACGAGCAGCTGCCCGAGCTTCTTCGCGCCGAACGCCAGCCATTCGCCCGACGCGCTGATCGCGACGCTCGAGATCTTCTCCTGGCTGATGCTGAGCATGTGCACGTTCGTGAATGCGGGCATCTCCCATAGCCCGAAGACGCCTGTGGAGAAGCCGACGACGAGCAGGCCGGAGGCGGCGTGGAAGGTGCTGCAGACGACCTTGGTGCCGGCCTGATTGAAGTAGTGCCGCTTGTGCACGCCCCAGCGTGTCTTGGCGATGGCGATACCCAGGCTCTGCGCTTGATCGGATGCCTCAGCTTCCATCTCCTCATCACTGTCGTCCTCTGTTCCGGAAGGTTTTGCCTGCCAGACAAACACCGCTCCATCACGACTGATAGTATAGATCTGTTGACTCAGTGAGCGTTTGCCACGGCAGTTGCAGTGATCTACCACTGACCTGTCGCCCGTCCGAAGAAAAGTATGCACCCATAACCGCATCCCGATGACCAGCAAATGTTTTGGGCCGGAAGCCCTCGAGAGGATCAAGGGTGAAGAGACGGGCCGTCATGTCTCTTGACGTGGTGATGAAGCACCTGTGGCAAGGTAAGACGCTGCTTCGACACGTACACAAAGCAACTTACTTTGAGTCCGGTGACCATTCAATGCTGAGTACTTGGTCGTGATGCCCGGTGTACTCTCTGTGGAGCACGAAGGGCGCAAACTCGCGGACGAGATGGTTTGGCGTCTTCCACACTTGGATATGGGTGGCATGGGTGACCGCAATGAACCTACAGCGTGTCAGCAGGGCTTCGGTGTATGCGGGAGGAGATCCGACTTGTTGTCCGGGGAGAATTTGATGTCCTGCACAGACTTTTGGAAGTTGAAGTGGTGGAGCACGACTCCTCGACGGCAGTTGACGAGCAGCGCACGGCCATCTAACAGCCGCCAAAACATATCAGACACTGTTTTTGGATGTGATTTGGATGAAACGGACATACCTTCGTCGACGACTATCAAGACGTTCCCGTCCGAGCTCAGAGCAAGGGCAGCAATATTCTTCCTGGTCTCGAAGGGGTATGTTCGGGACTTGTTGCTGCGCTACGACAGTCAGGAAAGGGCACACAAGTCCGAGGACGGGCAGCCTACTTGACTAGGTCGAACACAGTCACGCGATTCCCGACAGGGCTGAGGACAGAGTTGCCGTCGGGTGTGAAGAGTACGTTCCCTTGCCGGTAGACCGTCCCGCAGAGATTGGAGAACTGTTGGGGAGGATCGTCACCACCTGTCATTCGCGCAGAGCTAGAATGCCAAGGACCTGATAGTTGGACCTCATCCCCAGTCTTCTGCGCACTCGAGCAAACTTGAGAGGAAAAGGTACGCTGGACCGAGGTAACTCTTCCTCGCGAACGAGATATTTGACTGCAACGGCTAGAGCTCGAGCTATGTCAATGCATCAACTCCAATTAGGAGTCCAAGCCGTTGGAGCCACCGACATAATCCGTGTCGCGCTCCGCGACGGCGTGTTTCACGAGGATGTCGTTGTCTATTGAACAGTTCAAGAGCATCCATAAGCCAGGTTCGGGATAAGGTGCGTGCGACGCTCGCTGGTTACTCCTTCATCTTAACTCGAAGCATGTAGGACAAGAAGTAGGCTGTCACAGGCGGCCTCAAGCGTGCGCTCCGGAGCTTTGGAAACGTGCTCGAGAACTGTCTATACGACAAGGACTATACCAAAGAGATCACAAAGATGAAGACTTCTACGGTCCGCACATGTCTTCTCATACCAGCGAAATCGAGCCTCACCTGAGTTTTTGACAGGTCAAATATAATAAGAACCAGCTCCATCATCGGCCAGAGTTCACCCTTTTCGCACCTCCCTTCCCAGTCCTCCTATAGACTCATTATCATGAATCATGCGGATGCCCCTACAACGCGAAAGCTGCTTCCAGAAGTGCCGTAACAGCCTTGTGTTTTCCTTTGGCGGCCAGCGACAGCGGCGTAGCACCATCCTTCGCTACTGGCCTTGGATTAGCTCCGCGGTCAATTAGGAGCTTTGCGACGCCCTCGTTGCCTCCCCAAGCCGCCTGGTGCAGCGGAGTCCCGCCTTCGTTGTCGATTGCATTGACGTCTGCTCCGCGGTCAAGCAGGAGTTCTACGACGCCCTCGAATCCTACCCAAGCCGCGCAGTACAGCGGAGTCCAGCCATTGCCATCGACTGCCTCGAGATCAGCTCCGTGGTCAATCAGAAGCGTCGTGACGCCCTCGCACCACTCCCGGGCCGCGTGGTGCAGTGGAGTCATGCCACGGCTGTCAACTGCCTTTAGATCAGCTCCGTGGTCGAGTAGGAGCTTCGTGACACCCTCGGATCCTCCCCGAGCCGCGGAATGCAGCGGAGTCTCGTCATGGCCGTCGACTGCCTTGGCATCCGCTCCATGGTCAAGCAGGACCTGCGTGACGTCCGCAGATCCATTCCAAACCGCCACGAGATGGTGTAGCGGAGTCTTGCCATCGCTGTCGACGACCTTGAGATCAGCTCCATGGTCCAGCAGGAGCTTTGTGATGCTCTCGGATCTCCCTTGGGCCGCGTGGTGCAGCGAGGTCTTGCCATCGCTGTCGACTGCGTTGGTATCAGCTCCGAGGCCAAGTAAGAGCTTCGCAACGTTCTCGGATCCTCGGGATCCTCCCCAAGCCGCGTAGTGCAGCGGAATACGACCTAATGCGTCCACTGTGCTATAACTAGCCCCATGGTTCAGAAGCAACTCAGCAGCACGATCAAATCCTTGAGACGCAGCAGCGTGCAGAAGCGTCCGGCCGCCA
>LCTX01002055.1:0-10770 GCA_002233555.1 Limonomyces culmigenus | reverse complement strand
ACTCTCAAGCTTGAGGTGCGACGCCTCGTTGGAACTGGTTCTCATTACAATCTTGATTGATAATTACAGAAGCGAGTCGGGCGGGGCCGTCCTCGAATCCATTGGTGCCCCATTGGTCGTACAAGCATCTTACCACTCCATGCAGCTTCTGAGGGCGGAGGTAGATCATCTCAGCCTGAGGGCCCCTTGTCGACTACATCAGACTACGCGGTTTCGTCTTATATCCCTAATCTGGCTGCCCTTTCTGCTCTCCATCATAGTCCTCAAGATTGGCGCACAGCTGATCTCTCGACCTGTGTGGCCTTCAACGCCAACATTGGAGAAAATCGAACTGAACTACCTGGCGTGATACGGGAGGCAGATGCAGTTTCCCGTTTCTTCTCAACGGCTTGCCAGCCCACAGTAGTGCGAACGCCATTAGCACAAGATGTCGTGGACTGTATTCCTCGCACTCACATACTGCACTACGCGGGCCATGGCCAATGGTCCCATCGCAATGTGATGGACAGTGTGCTGAACTTGGATAGAGAGCTCAGGATACGCGACCTGGTCCGCACCCCGCTTCAACACCCACTGCTTGCGTACATGTCGCAATGCTCATCTACCTCCGGTCCCACGCTTGGAGCTACCACCGGAATGCTTCTGACTGGTTTCAAATCCGTTGTGACGACTATGTGGTTTGTCCCTGCAGATATGGGATCAGCGCTGTAGCTAACATCGTGCCCAGGCACATGAGTGATGAGGACGGACCAGGAGTGGCGGAGACGTTCTATCGATCATGGTTTGAGCACGGAAAAGACGGATACGTAAGCTTGCAGGACATACCGTATGCTCTGGATGACGCCGTCGCTTCACTTCGTGATGCAGGTGTGCCAGAGAAGCGTTGGGGAGCATTCATCCACATCGGGGCTTGAGTCAAACAGATAGAGAATACAAGTCATACACGGGCGACTTTGTTCATGTGTGTTTTTCCGGAGTGACTATTGACTGTAGGTACTCTGGAGGTCGTGGGGAGAGACAAGCGATGATGCATAGACGTCACGACGACAGACCTGCAGGTCGTGGCGAGAGACCTGACTCTAGCGACGAGGCACTTCGCTCTACCGCCTCCAGGTCTATCTGCGATACGTGACAATACATGACATATCTTCAACACAACATCAGACGGCCAGTGCACTAGACAGCAGCCTCAATAGTGACCATGTAAAAACGCGCATCTTATCTATCCGAGGAGTGCAGGGGAGAGGCAGACGCAGCGGCCACGCAATCCGCGCGAAGGAGTGAAACTAGAGAAGAGTCAAGTTTCTTGTGCATGAAGTCATAATCAGCTGTGCACGGGCAAGACCGGCTGGAAGACTAGCTGCGCATGTTGGTGGGGGAGAAAAGAGGAGCGTGTACAAAGAAGGAGAACTTGAAGCAGTGGAGGGGTCGACAAGCGATGCGTCGGAGTCACGAGCTCTCGACCTCGAAGGGCTAGGTGCCCGCGCGAAGGTATATTTGCGATGTTCAGACCGCCCCAGTGTTCGGGTTCAGCAAAAAAGAGACTCGACCAGACTGAGAACACGCCGTCCATGGACGAAAAGGCGAAAAGCGCATCGGCTCGCCAGAGCTTTATCATCGTGGCGGGATATCGAATACTCACGTGGCAAGAGTTGGCGGCCGGCTCGCTCGAGTTCAGCAAAAAATTAATTGGACGAGATCGAGAACACGCCATCCATGGACGAGCAGGCGAATAGCACATCGTGTCGCCAGGGAGCGTACCGGCTGCAAATCCTCGGGTAAGAATAGACCATTCACATCGTTGGAGCTATATCCGAATGCGAGGTAGATAGAGTATGGACGCAAACGAGCCGAAGACAAGACGCGGCGCGACCACGTGATTTGCGCGAGGTTGATCTTTGCCTGCGCCCATTTCCTTCTCAGACCTCCCGCCGGCCCGCCTCAGCGCTCCCGCCCCTTCCCACTCTCCTCCGGCATGGCGCACATGCTCGAGACGCCGTCGCGCGTGTGGCGACGGATCGAGGCGCAGGCGGCGGCGCGCGAGATGCCGTCGCTGCCGTCGATGCCGGGCTTCGACGACTCGGGGATCACCCAGGACTCGGCCTCGGACAGCAGCAGCAGCCTCGACCTCTCGCGCGCACTCTCTTCATCGGGCCCCCTTCAAAGCACGCCCAGCGCATACACACGCAAACCCGGGAATGCGGGCAGCGCCGCCCGCTTCGCACACTCGATCGCGAGCCGCTCGACGCGCTCGCGCAAGTCGACGGTGCCGGGCCAGAGCTTTGACGATGTCAGCATCATCCGGCCCGGCGAGGGCGGTGAGGCCGAGGGCGTCGACCTCAGCATGAGCGTCGACCTGCCGTCGATGCACGCGAGCTACAAGCAGCCGGCCCTGCACTCGTTCCTCCCGCCGCCGGACGCAGACGACGACGCCGAGTCGATCGGGAGCGCACTCGAGTCGACGAGCCGCGCGCCCTCTCCCCTACCCCCGGCGCTCCCCGACCTCGAGCCGACGCCGAAGAAGAGGGGGTACGACTACTCCGTCAGCACGCGGGTAAGCCCGTCCATCCGGCCAGACTCTACCAGGTTGCTGACCACGCATACAGCCGTCCCCTCACAAGAACGTGACGCTCCGCCGGCCCGATGTCCGCACGCGCACGCCCTCGCTCTCGCGCACGACGCCCTCGCCCGACTCATCCCCGGGGCACGCGACGCCGCGGAGCGGCGGCTCGTCCTTCTCCGCCGCCTTCGCGCGCGTGCACGCGACCGCGATCCCGCTGCCGCGCTCCGCCACCGCCTCGCCGTCGCTGCACTCGCTCGTGACGCTCCCGACGCCCGAGTCCGGCACAGACGAGTCGGCGGACCTCCTGCGCTCGCCCGGCCCAGACGTCTCCGCGCAGCTCGACGACAGCACGCCGGAGCCGACGTTCTCCTCGGAGGAGCAGACGCCCGCGACCGCTCGACCATCCTTGGCTTCACCAATCGCGTTCACCAACCCAAGGGACGTCGTCCTGCCCTCGTCGCCCGCCGCCTCGGTCGGGTTCACCCCAACGCCCGCGTTCCCGCGCCCCCGCGCACGCTTTGCTGTGCCCGCGATGCCCCTCCCCCCGGACAGCAGCGCCACCGACGGCGGGCCCCCCCGAGCGCGCTTCGCCGTGCCCTCGACGCCCCTCCCCGCCATCGCCTCGGACAGCAGCAGCACCGACGGCGGGCCCGACACGACCGCGCGGCCCGCCGCCGCTGCCGCCGAGTACTACACCCCGCTCCGGGGTGGGGAGGACCCGACGACGCCGTCCGTGCGCAAGCGCTCGTTCCTGCTCAGCGTCATCCACTCGTCGACGCGCCCGCGCTTCGCGCACGCCACGCCGCGGCCCGATCGCATCCCCGAGGCGGACGAGGCGGACGAGGAGGAGGCCACGCCCCTCGCGCTCCCGCCGATCGCGGAGACGCCCGGCCAGGAAGAGCGCTCGTCCGCCGCGGAGCAGACGCCCGAGGACTTCCGGACGGCGTTCCTCGGCACGACGCCCCGCCCGCAGCCGCGCGCGCGGCCCCGGCTCTCGCACCCGCTCACCCAGGCGTGGGCGACCTCCCGCGCGCGCACGCCGAGCGCCGGCTCCGGCCTGACCCCGAGCACGGGTCGCTCGAGCCTCGCGCCGCCGTCCGCACACACGCCCTCAGGCACGCCGGGCTCCGTCAACCTCCTCCGCTCGACCGAGCTCGAGCGCGCGTCGTTCATCAGCACGGCGTCCTCGCACGACCTCACGACGCACGCGCGCGCGAACGCGTCGTTCGACCCCGCCGCGGGCGCGGCCGTCGCCCGCTTCAACGCCGGCAAGCTCAACGCGTACCTGCACGGCCTGAACCGCCGCCTGCAGAGCGAGAACGAGGGCCTCGTCGGCGAGCTTGCGCGCCTCCGGTCTGCCCTCGACGCGCACGAGGGCCGTTCCGTCGCGCACGAGGGCCGCTCCGTCGCGGGCTCGGCCGACACCGAGGCGTTCGCGCACGAGGCGGCCGCGCTCCGCGCGGAGATCGCGCGCTGCGCGGGCGAGCGCGACGCCGCGCAGCGCGCGTTCGAGGCCGCGCAGGCGGCGGCGGCGCAGGGCGCGGGCGCGCTCGACGCCGCGCGCACGGCGTACGCGGCGCAGGTCGCAGAGATCGAGGGCGGCGTCGAGGCGCTCGTCGGCGAGCTAGAAGCCAAGGCCGCGGACGCGGCCCACGCGCGCGGCGCGGTCGAGCGCATGCTCGGTGACGTCGAGCGCGAGCGCGACGCGGCGACGGAGCGCGCCGAGCGTGCCGAGCGTGCGCTCGAGAGCGGCAGGGACACGGGCGCCGAGCTCAAGGACGCGAATGCGCGCGTGGCGGACGCGCTCGGCGAGCTCCGCGGCGCGGCGGCGCGGATCCGCGAGCTCGAGAGCGAGGCGGCGCGCGCGCAGTCGCGCGTGTCCACGCTCGAGCGCGAGGCGCGGGCGGCCACGCAGGCGCTCGACGTCGCACGCGCGGCCGAGGCGGAGCTCGAGGACGCGCGGCGCGAGCTCGCGGATGCACACGCGTGCGTCGGCGAGCTCGAGGAGGACGCGGGCGCGGCGCTCGGGCGCATCCAGACGCTCGAGGCGCAGCTCGCGGGCGCGGAGGAGCGCGCGTACGACGCCGCGGGCGCGCTCGCGGAGGCCGAGGCCGAGGCGGACCGCGCGCACGCGCTTGCGCAGACGCTCGAGGACGCGCTCGCCGCGGCCGAGGCGCGGCACGGCGCCGACGGCAAGCAGCTCGCGCAGCTGAGCGCGCAGGTCGCGGGCCTCGAGCGCCGCGAGCGCAGCGTGTCGCTCGCGCGCGCGCCGGACGAGGAGGTCGACGCGCTCGAGGCCGAGCTCGACGCCGCGCACCGCGAGGTCGCGCGCCTGCGCACGCAGCTCGCGGGCTCGCCGCTCGGCGCCGCCAAGGACGCGCGCATCGCGGCGCTGGAGGAGGAGCGCGACGAGCTCCGCGCGCGCGTGCGCGCGGGGGCCGCGACGCCAAGCAAGTCGCTCAGCATGAGCGGGATCTCGCCTGCGCACCGGCACGTCCTGAACATGACGCTGCGCACGCCGAAGACGCCCGGCGGGCCGATGCGCGACGTACGCTTCCCCCTCTTCCTGCCGGCGCCGCCGCCCGCACTGACCCGCCGCGCAGCTCTCATGGCTGCACAACACGACAGGCGACCCGGGCGCGGCGCCGCTGCTCGCGGAGATCACGCGCCTGCAGCGCGCGCTCGACGCCGCGAACGAGAGCGTCGACGACAAGCTCGACCGGCTCGAGGACGCGGGGCACGGCGCGGTCGGGCTCACGCGCCAGCTCGCGGACGCGCGTGCGCGGGCGGCTGCGCTCGAGGAGGAGCGCGCGCGGCTCGAGCGCCGCGAGGCGCGCCGGACGAAGCGCCTCGCGCGCGCGCGGTGCGGGAGCTGCCGCGCGAAGGTCGACCTGCGCCAGCTCGCGGGCGACGACGAGAGCTCGCTGGACCTCTCGGCTGTCGCGTCCGAGCCGCCGACGCGGTCGAGCGAGGCGCTGCGCGCGGACCTGCGCGCGGTCAATGGCGAGCTCGAGCGCATGCAGGGCGAGTGGGCGGTCGAGCGGCGGGAGCTGCTCGGTGCGCAGGCCGCACAGGCGCAGCGCGCGGAGACCGGCGCTTCTGTACGTGCCTTTCCTCGCCCCACGCACACGAGCTGACAGCCCCGGGCAGGAGCTCGACAAGGCGAAGGCGGCGATCGCGGCGTTCGAGGCGCAGCTGACGGCCGAGCGCGCACGCCTGCGCGCGCTGACGACGGAGAAGGGCGCGGCGGAGCGCGCGCGCGCGGACGTGCTTGCGCAGCTGCAGCGCACGGACGCGGACGCGGAGGACGTCAAGCGCGAGCTGCGGCGCGCCAAGGGCGAGAACGCGGCGCTCGAGAAGGAGCTGCGCGGTTCGTCGTTCTCATTGTCGCGGGTCCGGGCCATGCTGATGGAGAGTGCAGCGAACACGAACGCGGAGCAGAAGGCGCGGCTGCTCGAGGGCCGCGTCGGCGAGAACCTGGCGACGATCGAGCAGCTCCGGCAGGAGCGGGCGCTCCTTGCTGCGAGCCACAAGGACCTGCAGAAGCAGTACGCCGAGGCCTCCGACGTGCGTTTTCTTCTGCTCTGCGGCTGAGTACGTGCTGATGGACTGGGGCTTGTTAGACGGTGGCCAAGCTGCGCGACACGCAGGCGGCCGGCCAGGCGTCGCACGACGACCGGCGGGCACAGCTCGACGCCCAGCTCGCGGAGCTCGATCAGCTCCGCGGGGCGGGCGCGCGGGTGGACAGCGTTGAGGCAGACCTACGCCAGGTGCGCTCGGAGGCGGAGGCGTTCGGGCGGGACCTCGCCCGTCTCCGTGCCGAGCGCGATCGGCTCCGGGAGGACGCCGAGGCGGCGGAGACGGCGGAGCGGCGGGCGAAGGACGCGCTGGCTTCGCACGTCTGCAAGAGGTTAGTCGGTCGTCTTTTGCGGGTCTGTGGGTGGCATGGAGGCTGATGGGGATGGTAGCGGCACCGACGAGGCGCAGGTCAGCGCCCTCAAGACACAGCACAAGAAAGAGTGCCGGGGGCTCGTCGTTCAGATCCGGTACCTCAAGGCCAGATTTGGCAGGGAGAGCCTGTTCCGGTGTGACCTCGGCTACCAGAAGCAGTACCTGCTCGTGCTCCTTGGGCAGTTCGAGAAGAGGTGTGTGGTTTGGAGGAGCTCTCAGGTGGAAAGGCGCTGACGGCATGTACTCACAGCGAGCAGAGGATTCTGGCGGCTATTGCGCAGGTCGGGTTTCCCACGGCAGGGCCCTCGTCGCCCGAGCCCAGGGGACGGCGGACGCTCCGGTCCGTGGCGAGTGCGGTGCTCTTCGCCGTGCGCACAAAGTGGGCGCTTTCGCTTCTTTGCCTTCGTGGCATGTGCTGACTACGAGGCGCAGGCGATCCAGCGAGGAGTGGCGAGCGCAGTGTGCGGACAAGGCGGCGATCGCGAGTGCCCTGCAAGACGTGCGCAAACGGCGGGTTGCGGCGGAATGAGGGGCTCGTATCTTTATGACTTTTTGCATCCAACTTCTCTCTTACATGCTTGTGTATGCGTATTCTGTAGTGATCGTGTGTTTGCATTCTGTTTCGTACTTTACACTTGGTACACCATCACCATCAGACCCTCTCACGCTCCGAGATGCATGAACCCTCCCCACTCCATCGGCGTCACTCCCGCGCTGCGCAAAACGCCAACTGCATCGTCCAAAACGCAGGCGATGTCTCGAAGCTGTAGTTGTTCAGTCGGAAGCGCAAGGAGGCGCTTGTAGAACTCGGCTGCTACAGTTTCGCGGTGGTCATCGTCCACTTCCCTGTTTCAGATTGAGCTCTTGTTCACGTCGCCGGCGAGAGCGAGACTTACCAGGGTCCAACAATCACAGATGCGAATCCCCGGGACAGCATGATCTCCCCCGGCTCGGGTTCGCCGAGCCTTGCGGCGTGATTTATGAACGCCAGGACGGGCTCCTTGAGCTGGAGGTCGTCGACGTCGATCGTCTCCGGGCTCCGGTCTTGGACGGTGATGAGGCCGTTCATGCCCTTGCACATGAACGCCGAGCGAGGTGACGCCAAGTGGAGGATGTGAGCGGTCTTGAGAGCCGCAGCAGCTTCTGCGACGACGTTCGTGCACGTCACGACTTGCGTGGGTTTGTCGAAGCACTTCTGGATGGCCTCGGCCTCGGCGCACGGGCGGGTCTTGCGGAAAGGGATGCCGAGCACGACGCATGCTTGGAGGTCGGCCATCCTGGGCCCGTCTTGGATGCCTTGGAGGGCCAGCAAGGTCGCGAGGCTGGGGACGTATGAAGACACCGCGTAGTGGACTATCGAGTTGCCCGCCTCCGCGAGCATGCTGGTGGAGGAATACAGCCCAGCGACGTGTAAGGGCAGGATTCGCAGTTCGCTTATAGGGCACCAGTGGATGTGGGGACGCTCACGACCTACTCGTACCTGCGGACATGGTCAATCACGATGACACCGCTCACGCGAGAAGCATAAACTCACCTCAAGGTCAAGTGTCTCGAGAATTGGTTTCACGATGTCGACCCATGTCATCTCCAGGGCACGGAAATAAGAGTCGTCTTGAGCAAGGCTCTGGTAGATCTTTGCCTTGACTCGAGCTACGAAGGGCGTCTTCACGTGAGGGAGGTGAAGAATGTGAACACATTTTTGCCCTTGTGGGACGATAAGAGCGGCGCAACGCTCTTGATCTTTCAAGAGTACTACGACATGGCTATGCAGAGCACATTCGAAGACTCTGCGAAGAGCCGGATCTTGCAGAACAGTCGACATGGGCAGTGAGGAGTCTGGCGCCGGAAACGAGTCCAGGCAAGCTGTGCAGAAGATCTCCGGGCTCGAGGAAGTATAGGCCGCGAGAGCTGCTATTTCATGCCGACTACGCGATGCGAGGGCATGTCTGAGATAAGAGACGCTTTGGGCATCTGGATCCTCCTGGAAGATACTCAGCATCGATTTCTCCGGCGCCGAATCGATCGCGAGAGAAAGGTGGGTTCTCCAATTCGCATGTGCATAATTCAGAGTATCGTTCGAGGAGGCGTCCTGGAATGTTCTTCCGTTCGTGGGTAATGGACTCTCTCGCGCTAAGAGGCTCGAGTTGACGGTTCTGAGACAGGCATGGCTCAGTTCGTAGTGACCTGCGTGCAAGAGGATGAAAAACCGGGCATCAGTGCAGCGGGTAGGATCAGATAGAAAGTCGGAGAACGATGGATGAAAGATCTGAACAGGTACGTCTCGTTTGGCTGGGATGTCGATCAGTGTAGCGAGAGGACGCAGAGCATAGTCCACCTCCAGTTCTTCCACTGACGTCAAAAGACTCAGTTGATGTACGGACATTGGTGTGCGGAGGAACAGTATCGCACTCATGATCCGACGAAACCTCGAACAGATCTCATCGATCTCGGTTTCTTCTGATATAGAAGCATCTAGGACCTGCTGGTAGAGGTGATCCAAATTGCGATACGGTCGTATCTGCCCAGATCTGCCGGTCGAGCGAAGGATGATATCAAGTTGGCGTTGAGGCGGAAACGCTGGGCTGTCGATGAACTTGATGGCAGTCGAAGCGAACACAAACAAGGGACGGGCAAGTTCAACCAAGGCCTCGAGTTCATGAGGCCGGGGCCATGGTTTTCCATCAAGGCGCCGGTGGGATATTCGTCGGAACTCGTAATCAAGAAACAAGCGGATATCCGACTGGACGACTCGGGGATCTATGGCGTGTAGAACGAGAAGATCGGCGGGTACAGAGTCTTGGAAGAGGGTCTTGATCGTGTGCTCGGGCCGACTACTGATCAAAATCCGAAGGCGAAAGGGAAGTAACGGGATGAGTTTGGCCAGTCGCGGTAACAGATGGCCTCCTTCATAGCCATCCTCTTTGTCGGCTTCGTCGAGAGCGTCGATAATCAACAACGCGTGCTTTCTTGTAAAGTTTGTCTTCGGTAGGCTTTGGATAGACTGGCCTAGCAACACCTCGAACTGTGTACTCATGCTTTGGCTTGACACGTCAGGGTGTAGCTCAACGGCCGTGCAGATAGCCTGGCACAGGTTCTCATCCCATAGCGCCAACTGATAGGCAATGGTGGGAACCACGCTAGTGAGCTGTCGGCGTTCCACGTTGTCGCGCGAGAAGAAGAAGCTAGCTGCGAGTCTGCCCTGCCGTCGTGCTGCTCGTGCGACGGTACGTGCCAGCGTACTCTTCCCTGTACCCGCCAGGCCGTTCAGCCAAAGGACGACAGGTGAGGTCGAGGTGTCGCCGTTCATCCAGTCTTGGATCTGTGCGAGTAGCTCTACCCGCGTTCCTTCGAGACATTCGGGTGGGGACCCGGCTGCATCGTAAAACGCTGAAGTTATAGGTCGGAGTCGACTGAGGACCTCTAGCAAGTACAGTATCAGTAAGTTTTCAGCATCACTAGAGACCACCAACCTAGCTGTCGGCGCCTTTGGTCTGCGGACTAGGCAAGCAGGGTCAGAACGTGCAGAAGCGTAGGAGGTCGTAGACAAGTACCCACCTGTTTCTGGTGCACATCGGACACTGCCGCCTCCACGCGGAGTGACCCTTCGAACTGTTGAGCATGTCAGCCGAGCCCAGTACACGAAATACTGCGGGACGCCTGACCATGACGAGTTGAATGGACGAAGAAATCTTGTTCGTCATGTCTTTGATGTCGTCGGCGATCGCCTCGGCCTGCAAATGTTGCCTGACGGCATGCTTGGTCGTCTGCTCTTCCCACGCCTCCAGGACGTCGTGGATACAACTAGGAGGCAAGGTCAGCCGAGTGACGAGCCTCTGCCGACTTTTGTCAGACCTTCTTAGCTGCTTGATCCGCTTCACCATCGCAATAGGTATGGTAAACTCCTCATTCTCCGGCGTTTCGTAGGGCTGTATGATGTTCAGAATGTGCTCTACTTGATCCTTGAGATCGAGAAGCGCTCTCTCGTTGGCCCATTTCGACTAGGAAATGATTCAGTTATAAGGCATGCATTGTTCGCAAAAAGTCTCACTTGGAATGTCTTGAGAACCTCCGCCATACCGCCGACGACCAGAGCTGCTCCGGGTACAGGCAAGCCGTCGAGGGCCTTCTCAGTCACACTCAATATCTGATGCACAGAGGACACGATATCCTCTCTGTTCTTGGACCACCATGTCTCGGCAGGCGAGTGTGGGATGTCAGGTACGATGGGTGGAAAAGAGACGGGCGAACTGAACAAG